>APFE030344617.1:4752-48208 GCA_000404065.3 Pinus taeda | reverse complement strand
GGATCGCCTCTATCCGTAGAGGGGATTTACCTCTCCAACAATTTGGCGACTCCACTGGGGAGTTTAGCTTGTTGTTTGATTTGTAAACTTTAGACGGAGTCTGAAGCACGACCAGATAGCCTTCGAAACACTATTACTTTGCAGTAGTGAAGTAGATCAAAGCCACTTCAGTCGATCTCCGGTTTGGTTTACGAACTGAACAATTTGGAGTTTGTCTTGCCTCTTTGGTTTTCTCTTGTTTGCTTGCTTGGATAGCTTTTTGGATCGAATTTCTTGCTGCCTCTTGCTTCCTCGCTTGCCTAGATCCTGTAAACTGAGCTTTAGACTGCTTGTTTTTTCTTTATACTTGGCAAACTTTGTTAGCGCGGTTTTCCCTTTGACAGTCGCACTAGTGGCCCTAGTTGCTAACTGACAACCCGTGCCAATCCCTGTTTAGCGCGAGTTGCAGCCTGACAATCACGCCAGGCCTCTTAGCTTTTTGATCCACTTGTTTGCCTGCTTTCTGAGCTTGGATTTGCGTTTTACCACATCTTTCTCAGTTGCTGGAGTGTGTCTGATCCATGTTTGACTGGGTTTTGACCTTCATCCTTCGGGTGTATGCTTCTATCTATCGATTTCACACCTCAACCCTAGGGCATCTAGTGGCCGTGTGTGTGTCGAGCCTTCCGTGGGAGTTTTGGTTTTTGATCGTTCGGTCGACTTTGTGATTGTTTTTTCACTTGTTCAGCGATTGTTGAAGTATTTCTCATTGACTTCCGAGTGACTTGCCTTTTGCTTGGATTTCGTTTTTGTCTTGTTTGAGCTTAGATCACATAGCTCGTACAAGATTTTTCTCTTCTTCTGGTTTGGAGAACTGTTTTGGTGTCTTGGGATTTCATTGTATTGTCATTGAGTGAATTTGTTTCTATTACTCAGTGTTAGTGTCTTTCAAAATTCATTCTAGTGCATTGTGCCTTTAGAAAATAAATCAGATAATCTCTTTTGCGTTCAATAGTTAATGGAATAGAACTTTTTGTTGATTTGTATTATTGAAAAGAAAGAAAAAGTTTTATTTAGTTGCCATGAGCTGCATTAGGTTGTTTGATCGTTTGTGCTCATTTTGTTTGATTGAGAATTCTTAACCTTCTCGTAGTTAGTATTCATCGAACGAAATGGTATTCTTTGGAATATAGCTTGCATCTAGGCAATTGTGAAAGATCACATACGGTAGGGCCTAAAATCGAAACTTAACTAAAGATCAACCATAAAATAAACCGAATCAACTTAAAAATGCATTGGAACATAACGCTCACATTGTAGAGGTCTAGGCTAGAGACATGCTCTGACATCGTTAAACCTAGTCACTCTTGTTCTCGCATTAAGGTTGGGTGATTCCTCCTTGTGTGATTCAATTGTGGTCTGGTACGGACTTGGGCTCCCATGTACCATCGCGTATATATCGGGAGACTCCACTAGGTTTGCATCCTTGACCCATAGGAAGCCGTGTCTGCCGCCTTACAAGCCGTAACGCACCGAACACAGGATTCGGGAAGATTGACTGCAATATGGAAAGTCCTTGGTTTTCATAAGATTTCCAAGGTGTATAAGTAGTTTTACGGATTGTTTGGTAAACCCCTTGCCTAGTTTCTCCAGAGTAGTCACTTTTTGATCCTGTTCGGACTCTGTAAAAGAAAAGGCTCTATTGAGCATTTGTCACTTCGGGCTCTTTAAACATTCGAAGGCGACTAGAGTCATCTTTTGTCCTTTTCTCGACTCTTAAAACATGAAAAGGTCAAGTTGTGTCCTAATGTCATAAAAATTTTATTCGGCCACGATAACATTTACCTGGTTAGATCTTGTTTGCATTTAGTTATGAGTAGGATCTCTTATCGTTAGTATATCTAGGATCTTTGTTTGATCATCCTGGCGGATCCTTCGATCCCGTCTCCTGTCCCAAGTGACCAAGGGTCTCCATCTTCTGCTGCCCCTGAGACTCTGGTTTGTGGCAACACTTTTCCTATCGTTCCAAGTGTCCAACCGTTGAACTCTCGTGGTCCAGAGGACGAGCTTTACGACTTGTTTTGGAACCCCGTTTGGGAGCCCTCCGAAGAGGATTTTCCCACTAATCTTGTTGGTGTTGCATCTCCGATGGCTTCTTCTGACATAGAGGATACATCTCCTGTGTCAAGTGGGACGCCCATTATGTCGAGTATTGATACTCCCATTGTGGCTACATCCCCAGTTATCTCTACGCCCTACACTGTCACGCCTCTCAGTATCACAGTGCCGGTGCGCTATAGATCTCTGAGGGATGCTATGAACTCTGCGACCTCCTCTTCTATGTGGGATCAAAACATTGGCCCTACAACGGGACCATTTGTCTCCCAAGCTGCTGTCACATCGGTTCCAACCAATCCGACCATCTGTGTCGCGTCATCGACTCCAGTTGTCAGTGCCGTAACAGCGTCTTCTGCTGTGACTTCTGGTGCCGGCCCATCTCGAGGCCCAGCACAAAGTGGTCCATCGGCCCATGCTACTAGAGTTGTGCACCCTGCAAGTGGTGCTCCGCCTCTCTCTGATGCTATTTCGGCAGGAGAAGCGTATTCTCAATGCTTGCGTAATGTCCAAAACCCAAGCGGGCAAGGCCCCTATTATGATCCTGTCAATCATCATTTGTATATCTCCTTACTAGCTGAGCCCTATGATGAGACTTCAGTTCCATTAAGTGTGTCTTGGGGTACCACCGGATATGGGGGTGGCCAGTTCCGTCCAGGTCAAGGACAGCCGTCTCGAGGACCACCCTACCAGGGTCAACCTTCTTACTTGCAGCCTAATCATGGGCAGCAGTATTATGGCCAGAATTACCCAGGTCAATCGGGAGGCTTGCAAGGACAACCTTATAAAGGACAACCTTTAGCCTCTAGTGGTCTGTCTTGTACCTATCTCGGGCAACCTTCTGGAAACCCGGGACAAGGCTACCCTTCTGGGCAAGGGGGCCAGCCTCACACGCAGCAAGGTCGGCCCACTTCTCAGCCCAATCAACCATCTAGTCTACAAGGGCAACCTTCCGGCTAGATGGCCCAACCTTCGCAAGGATATCCTTCTGGGGCATCTCAACCGGGTATGCAGATGGTTCATGCTTCACAGCCTCAATCCGGTTATCAATCCTAGAATCAAGGCGGGTACCAATCCCAACCTCTTTATTCAGGTGGGTACCAATCCTAGCCTCCTTATTCAGGTGGGTACCAATCCCAACCTTCTCATTCAGATGGGTATCAATCCCAGCCTCCTTATTCAGGTGGGTATCAATCCCAGCCTCCGTATTTAGGTGGGCATCAATCCCAACCTCCGTATTCAGGTGGGTACCAATCCCAGCCTCCTTATTCAGGCGGGTGTCAATCCCAGCCTCCGTATTCAGGTGGGTACCAATCCCAACCTCCTTATTCAGGTGGGTATCAAGCCCAGCCTCCTCATTCAGGTGGGTACCAATCCCAACCTTCGCATCAAATGCCGCCTGGTTCCCAGGCTCAATATGGATACCAGCAACCCCAGGGGCAAAATCAAATGACCCTGTATCAAAATTACCAGCAGTCGCAGGCCAACCCTTATCAAAATTATCAACAACCTGTAGGGCAGCCTGGTAACCAATGGGGCGCTGGGGGGCAAAACCAGTATCAACCATCCGGTTCCGGAAACAACCCTTATGGACAAAATCCTTCTGGACAAGGCCCTTTTGGACCTGGTCCATCGGGACAAGACCAATGGGGGCAGCCTGGAACTGGATGGAATTCTGGCCCTACCTCATATCCGGGACAAATGTCTTTTACTCCGTAGCTACCATTTTTAGCGACTTTGGGACTGCCCGATGTGTCGAAGTTAACAAATGGTCCCATTTTGCATAATCCACAATGGCCACCAGTTCCAACTAAGATACCTAGTGACTATCCCAAATTTGACGGTAAAGCCGGAGAGGACCCCCAAGCTCATGTAATGACGTATCACTTATGGTGTTCATCTAATTCATGGTTTGATGATTCAATCTGACATCGCCTATTCCAAAGGACTCTCACAGTTTCTGCCGCTAAATGGTATATTGAATTGACCCTCGCATCATTTCAAGATTTTAATTCGCTAGCTATGGCATTCCTTACTCACTTTCAGTTACCAATTCGGTATGAGACAGGGACTCACCTCCTTACGTCTCTTAAGCAGGATACAGCTACGCACATCTCCGATAATATACATGAATGGAGAAGACGTCGTTGGTTGATCAAGTTTTGGATTCCTGATCAACTCCTCACCGACTGGTTCAAGACTTCCTTTGTCCCTAAGATTGCACGGGACATTGCTATGGGAGCCTGTGTCACTGAAGAGCAAGCAATCGCGCGCACTCAGTACCTAGAATTAGTTTACTCTCAGTCAGGTACCTTGTATGAGTATTTGTCGGACGCTCCGAGGCCCGGTACATCCAAAGCTCCGCTGAAGCCATCTGTCGATGGAGTTATTGGCTTTGTGAACCCAGCCTCTAAAAAATCATCGTCAAACCCTGGGAAGCAAAAGTCAGGTGCTTCTAACGAAAACACTTCTCTGGGTGGTTTGAATTCTGGTACTACTTCCGAGGTCAACGCCGTCCAGTCCACCACGGCGGGTAAGAAATCGAAAGGAAAGAAAAAGGGGAAAGGAAAAAACAAATCTGAGCAACCTAAACAGGAACCCTCCAAACCTCCAGCCGAGGAAGGAGCTAAGCGCAAGCCCAAATATCCTTGCCTCATTTGTGAGGAGGATCACTATACTAAGGACTGCCCCAGGCAGTCCAAAGTTAGTCGATTGTTAAAAGGCACTCCTGGGGTTCCTGCGGTTCTTAAAGAGCCTTTTCCCTCTCAGCAAACTCAAATGGTGGTTGATCCGTCTTCTTCTCCCTTCGGTTCCCAAGTCTTCATGGCTGGATCTATTCCTGTTCATGTAACGACTCGAGCAAAGGAGTATCCGTCGTCTGCCGGGAAGGAGCCCGAGTTTCCCTCAAGTGCTCCTTCGTCCAGCTCTGGTCCACTCCATATCGAGAGGCCAAGTGCTGAGACGACGATCCGACCCCCTCCCAAAGGAGTACTCAGAAGATCTTCTTACAACTCGAATGCTCATGCTGCTCAGCACTATAGCATTGTTGAGGACTTAGCGTAGGCTCCGTCGGCTATGTCCACCTTAGAAGTTCTCCAAAGCTTCCCCCCTCAAAGGAAGTCCTTGCTATCGGCCATCGGTGGCATAGACCCGGGAGATTCGGATCTGATTACCTTCGATCTCGAGAGCCATGTTCCTAGACTGCCTCATCAGATCGCTTTTCTCATCCAAGTCGTCATCAATTCCAAAACGATCCATCGTACAGTTATTGATGAGGGCGCATCGACTTGCATTATGTCCATTTCTTGTTGGAAAGCAATCGGGTCTCCGACTTTGAGCCAATCCCCTACGACTTTGGAAGCTTTCGATGGGAGAGAATCCCGTCCTTACGGTATTCTTCAACGATTGCCAATCACCTTAGAAGGGAAAACTGTTGAAGTAGAAGTTGAGGTAGTTGACGCTAATCTCACATATAACCTCCTTCTGGGCCGGAGTTGGACGTATGCCATGCATGTCGTGGCTTCATCCCTCTTCCGTGTCATTCGTTTCCCTCATCAAGGGAAAATTGTCACGGTTGACCAGCTTTCTTTCTTTGCTTCCTCTTCTGAGGGAAATGTACCTTTCGTTGAACATACCTCCGTTCCTTTTGAGAGTGTGGGAGCCGGGCTCTTCAAAGAACCCGCCCTCATGGGTGTTTTCTCCCTCCCACCTCCCAACCTCGCCTCTATCTCCATGATCTCAGTTCACTTTGATCCTTGGGCCCTTCCCCCCATCGACCAGATAGAATCGTGGGGTGAGGAGATGCCGTTGAGTCCAGCCGAACTCAACTACATCGAAATTGTTGCTGCATCGGCCCCTCATGCTAAACCCGCTGCTTTAAGTGGGGCTCTTGACTCAGATGATTTTCCCCCCTGGTTTGGAGAATGCACCTCCTCGGATCCGTTGAAGGAAATATTTCCTTCCGACGAGGCTATTATGGAGACTATGTCTCTTGAAGAATGTCTGTGGTCCCATCTTCACCACCATTCCTCATTTCTCCCTACCCTCCGGGAAACGTTGGTTTGTCTCGAGTGGTTTGCTCCATGTCTCCCTTCACAGCCTCTTCAGACGCCCATCCAGATATATCAAACATCATCTGAAGGGAATTTGGGGAACATCACGCAAACCTAGCCCATCGACATCTCTGTCAAACCAGGGATTGTCGAGAACATTTATATAGGAGTCACCTGCACTCCTGAGGAGATTCAAATATATATCACACTTTTCCGTGAATTTCGTGATGTTTTTGCGTGGTCCTACGAAGAGATGCCCGGCATCGATCCATCCATTGTGGTGCAAGAAATACCTACATATCCCGGGGCAAAACCTGTTCGTCAGCGTTTGTGTCCCGTGCACCCCCGTAAGGCAGCAGCTATCAAAGCAGAAGTTGAAAAACTTCTTAAAGCTGGTTTTATCTATCCTATCCCACTAACAGATTGGGTCTCAAATATTGTCCCTGTGGATAAGAAGCAGGGGACTATTCGTGTCTGTGTCGATTATCGCGAAATTAATCAAGCCTGCCCAAAAGACAACTACCCCACACCATTCATTGACCAACTCATTGATGAGTGTGTGGGCAGTGAAATATATTCGTTTATGGATGGCTTTTCTGGTTACAACCAGATTAATATCGCCCTCGCTGATCAACACAAAACGGCCTTTATCTGTCCATGGGGTACTTTTGCTTACAAAAATCTCCCCTTAGGTCTTAAGAATGTCGGCGCCACCTTCCAGCATGCGATGTCTTATGCCTTCCATGATATCCGGCACATCGTACAACCTTATTTGGATGACCTTCCCGCTCATTCAGCTAAGCGCTCAGACCACCCATCGCATCTTCGTGAGATTTTTCTTCGCTGTCGACACTATAACATTCAACTAAACCCACATAAATGTGTCTTCTGCATCGAATCTAGCCAACTTCTCGGGTTTATCGTCTCCCGAGAGGGCATCCGCTTGGATCCCCTTAAGGTCGAGGCAATCGTGAATCTTCCTCCCCCTGCTACTTTGCGGCAATTGCAGAGCCTGCAGGGTAAAGCTAATTTCTTAAGACGATTCATCCCAAACTATGCCGAAGTGGCAAAGGGTTTCACCTGGTTACTTAAGCGTGACACCTCATTTCGATGGGATACCATAGCTGAGGAGTCTTTTGCACGTCTCAAAACTCTTCTAGTTTCTGCCCCTTTGTTGCGGCCTCCAAATTATCATCGTGATTATATGCTATATTTGGTCGTTGCTGACACCACCATTGGTATGGTTTTGGTGCAAGATGATGACGATGGCATCAAACATGTTATTTATTACCTTAGTCGCAACTTATTAGATACGGAAACTAGATATGCTTACGTCGAGAAGTTGGCCCTTGCCGTTGTTTGTGCGGTTCAACGATTCCGTCACTATATCTTGTTGCGTACTACGACGGTGATCTCCGATTGCAACCCCATGACTTACATTCTCTCATGACAATTGCTGGGGGGCAAATAATCAAAGTGGATCGTCATCCTCCAAGAGTTTGACTTGGAATTTACTGCGGCCAAGTCTAAGAAATCACTCGTCTTCGCTGAACTGTTATGTTCCTTGCCATCCACTACTGCCTCCTCTCAGATAGAGGATTCTATTCCAGACGAAACTCTTTTCCTTATCAGTACCCATGATCCTTGGTATGGCAACATTATTGTCTACTTGCAGACGTCCTCGTTCCGTCCCAAGACATCTAAGGATGCTCACCGATGGATTTGACACCAAGCCCAACCATATCACATCGTTGGGGACACCCTGTACCATCTCGGTGTTGATTCGGTTCTTCGTCGATGCTTAACTTTCGAAGAAGCCGAGAGAGTTCTAAATGACTGCCACTCTGGTGCTTGTGGAAGTCACATGTCTGGATATGCCACCGCACAGAAAATCCTCCGTGCTGGCTATTTCTGGCCTTCCATTTTCAAGGATTGCATTCTTGCCGTCCGTTCTTGTCATGAATGCCAGATTTACCAACGGAAGATGCGTGCGCCCCCTGCCCCGCTGCACCCTGTTGTAACCATTGGCCCCTTTGCCAAATGGGGCATCGATTATGTGACCTGTAACCCTCGCTCAGCCGGGGGGCATGGATACATCATTGTTGCTGTAGATTATTTTACGAAATGGGCCGAGGCGATGCCTACATTGTCAGAAGACGATCACACCGTGGCGCAGTTCTTGTTTAACCATGTTATTTCGCGGTTCGGAGTTCCACAAGCCATTGTCACTGATCACAGGAAAAATTTTCGTAATCATATGATGGCCGAGTTAACAACCCAGCTAGGTCTTAGGCATGATAGTGCGACTCCGTACTATCCCCAGGCAAACGGTCAAGTGGAAGCCGTGAACAAGGTCTTGGTCACGATGCTTCAAAGAACTGTTGGCATGCACAAGTCTAGTTGGCATTTGATGTTGTTCTCTGCTTTGTGGGCCTACCGTACCTTCGTGAAGGACGCCACCAATTTCACTCCTTTTCAGTTAGTTTATGGACTGGAGCTGACCCTTCTCATTGAGTGTGAGATTCCTTCACTGAAATTAACCGTCGAGTTACTCCCCGATACTACCCCTGTAGAAGAGCGGCTTCTTTACTTAGAGCGGCTGGATGAGACTCGTCGTCTAGCCTCCCTGGCTATTGAAGCTCAAAAGAACCGAGTGAAAACTCACTTCGATAATGCTATTAACCCCTGCTCTTTCATCGAGGGAGATCTAGTACTGCTCTACGATCAAGCTAACGATAAGCTGGGGGCAGGAAAACTCGAGCCGATGTGGCATGGGCCCTATATTGTGAAAAGAGTTTTACAAAAAGGTGCCTATGAGCTTATCGACTATGAAGGTAATCCCCTAGACAGGCCCTGGAATGGGCTTTATCTCAAGAAATATTATGCATGAGTCCAGGCACTCTCTCTTTTTGTACATGCGTATGCTTTTAGTAGTGTGTTGTGTGTGCGTGTTTATTTAGTTTTTATCTCAGCGTGGGCTTGATTGCCGCTTATTGTGTCTTTTGCTTCTTGAACAGATGTCTGGATCACCTTACGTTGGTTGTGCTGATGGTGCTTCCCACAGTACTCGCAATCTGTCATCTACGGCATGGGTGATCTACGATCGTCATGGTGAGTTAGTAGATATTCAAGGGGTGTGTCTGGGTTGTACAACGAACAATGTGGCTGAATATAGTGCTGTAATTGAATTATTAGCTGAGGCGATTAACCTCGGGATCCGCACATTGGTTGTAAACTTAGATTCTCAACTTGTAATCCACTAGCTCAACGGACGATATTCCGTCAGAGATCATCGCATTCTAAGGTTGTATTTACGTGTTAAGTTATTGGAAAGAGATTTTGATACATTACTTATTCATCCAATTCCAAGAAGACTTAATGCAGGAACCGATGCACAGCTAACTTATGTATGGACAGACATTTGCAATAATAGTAAAAATCGACATAAAAACAAGAAGCATAAATACAAATAAACCATAACACCATGTATTTAATAAAATATAGATTATATAATTATATATATTATATAGAATATTGTGCCGCACTAAGGCGCTCAAAAAATAGAATGTACATGTCTGGGTAGAGTTTGTGTTCTCCGTACATCTGAGACACATGTCTCTCAAAAAATATGAAGAAAATAAAACCTAGGAGTCTAAGCACGGTGGTGCTCATGATAGCACATCACCGCCCGCACCAATCGTCTCAGCAGACGATGGACGTGAGTCGGCACCCCCACTGTGTGCCTCTGATAGGCAAAAGGCACATCTGCTAATCTGGCATAACCGGGAATCCCTTGGGCAAGCCCCTCGAGATTCTGTATCAGCTCCTCCCCCACGGCACCTCCTGCCTGAGGGTCGGCTGCAGGTTGGCCTCTCCGCGCTGTAGGGGATAAGCCGGCTGGTCGCTCCGGGCCCACATCTGCATATACATACAATTATCATTAGAACATGCATGTATTAAAAAAGACAAAAAAAATGAAAATACATAAAAATCAAAAACAAGGAGTTCATACCTAGCTCCTCCTCCCATTCCTCCCCCTCTAGTAGTGGAAGGTCTGGGTCTCCCATGAAACTGGTTCCTGCATAAGGCCAATCCTGGATCACGATCAGCTGTTGACGGAGCCATATGAAGAACTCGGGATGCCATGACATCTCCTGGCCTCGTCCTCCCCTGAGCATCAATGCTGCCCAGTGAGCCATTCTAGGCTCCTGTGGCAATGGATCTGCCACCACGGCTCTCTGAATCTGGAAGAGTGGTATTCGCTCCAGGAAGAATGATACCACGATCGAACCATATGCGAACTGTTTCGTGTCCGCACGCTTGCAGTTTGTGAGTTGTCTCTTGATATTAGTAGTCACAGCTGCAGCCCAGTTAAAGATGGTCGGACTGAGGCATTCAGTCGCAAGTATCAGGTGGTTCTTGTTGGCCTCGTGGGGCGCCTGTACCCCAGCTGCGCGTGTGATGGTGAAAAGAATGGCCTTGAGAGTCAAATCCCGGATGGTGTTGATCATCACCTTGGCACTCTGCTTCCCGAATTGTGCTTCCAGGCACACTCGAGCTTTTACTTCACCAACCTTCTCCCCGGAAGGTCTACTACCAGTCAAAATAGGAATTGCCCCTCTCCGGGACAACCCAGTGATGAAGTACACATCAGAGACCTCAAGCTCTAAGGTCTGGTTCCGTAGACGAAACACTTGGTCGTCCACGTCCCAAGCATCAATGATAAACTGGAGCAACTCAGGTTGCGACCACATGTATGATGTAAGGAAGAACTTTTTGAGGCCGCAATCCCTCAGGGCGTTCATGCACCCCTCGTCCCTGATTGCCAAAGCATCCACAATTTCATGTTCTCTTTCTTTCCATTCTACTACCATTTTGACTTGTTTCCTGCACCCACAAGGACAAGTTTACTTTCATTAAAACATTGGACAACTTATAATCCAGGGAAATTTCAAATTGAACAGCTAAATCTAAGCGGAAATTTAGGTCGCGTAGTTAGCGCGACTGTTTTTAAAACAGTCGCGCTAATGGCGTGGCGCCCTTGGGTAATTCACCCCATTAGCACTGGTCCATGCCGAATACCTGCGCCAATGGGGCGAAGCCATAAATTTGAAACTCCCCCCTTGTTGGGGCTCAATCAAGAACCAAATACATCAAAAATAGTATAAAAATGGAGCTAAGGGAAGCGCCTCTTACCTGGAGCTGATGGAATCGCAAATGGTTGCACGGATTGGTCGTATTCGCCGCGTGAAGTTTGCCTCCCAAACAGACCCTTTTCACTCTTCAAGAGGTAAATAGTAAAAGTAATTTTATTTTTACATTTTCACCCTATTTATAAGCTTTTTAACTCATTTTTTGGGTTTAGAAAGGTTATTATTGAATATTTTAATATATTTTTGGTCGAAAATGGGTTTTAAGTTTGCTTCTTGTGCAGCGACAGGTCTTGTACGCAGACTTCGATGGTGAAATGAGTTGTATTTTATACTTTTTCGGACTCGGTAAAAACACGAAAAAGTCACTCTGGAGTCATCTTTTAGCTCTTTTCTGACTCGCTAAAACGTGAAAAGATTGCCGAGTTGTTCCTCTTGACTCGTTAAACGTAAGTAAGAGGTAGTCGTTTTTAAACTCTTCTTCCAACCGTATAAAGAATGAAAAGATCGTCGGGCCTTTGTCGTTTCAGGGTCGTTAATGGGAACGAAACGACGTGATATCGATTGCTTTTTTACTTTTTCGGGTCGATGTCACTATTTACGAAAAGTACTCCTCGGTCGTAACGACCGGGCGGTTCTTTCGGGCATAGTTTTATACTTTTTCGGGCTCGAGAGACACAACTTTACGAAAAAGGACACCCCTGGAGTTTCCTTTTCGCTTTCTTTTCAAACTCTCTAAACATGAAAAGACGTCGAGTTTTTCCTTTGTCAGACTCATTAAAACTTCAATGACATCGGGTTTGTCGTAATGACACCATTCAAGCATATGCTATCCCCGTCAAGTTTGCCATGTAAAAATAACCGGGGTACTCACCAGAAATGGTGGGGGAATAAAGGAACCACAATCGTCATCGTCAGCAGTATGTCGCTCTTGAACATGGCACTTTCTGCATTCGTGTCTGGGTGGGGACATCTCATCTCATTTCACATTTGCCTCCATGGGTTTGGGTTATCCTATTTAACCATTCATCTGCTCATTGCCTTGTCGCCATGACCCCTGATCATTTGATATCAAATACTGCAAAATCCGTCGTCGTGCCGCCGACATGTTCAAGAGAAGTTGACCTCTGCAAGAATACTCAACCTCCCTCCGATATCTCACACAAAACATGTTATCCTTCTCTGTCTCATGTCGATGATGTGGGAAACATTATGGCCCACCTTCGACCAAGATCACTTCCTGTCGACTTCAGCTCATTATCCAGGAAGATGACCTAGAGACTCCCTTCAGGTACCTTGGAGCTTGCATGCCTCAATGGCAGGTTCTTCATGTTCAGCGAGAGGTTTTCATCATTGGCCTCCGATCGGATGATTCTACGGGTGTTCGACACCGGCTCATTGATTCACATGCCATGGATTGTACCTATAGTACCTTGAGGGCCATTGTCATTATTGGTGGCCCCTCTCGCGTCTATTAACAGTTTTCATCATTGACTGGTAATCAGACGATGTTCATGCATGTTCGACTTTGACTCCTATATTCACATGCTTGAACTTGTACTGTGTTCGAGTCGAGTTGGAGCGCAAGACCCCGGATTGTACATATTGGAATCTGGGTTGCATTTTGTGGATTATTGTAATCATTACATGACTCATTTCTTGGATGGTTGCGACCATACCTGAGTCCATTTTTAGATCCTCATCGGATGGCTGCATCCATACCTGGGATCCATTTGTATATACTCTGTTACGAATGGCTGCACCCATACCACATCTATCATGTACTTGAGATATCAGTTGTACTTATTTTCGCAGGTTCTCCGGCGGCAGTGTTTTCGGTCATGCATGTTCTTGTAAAGCGCTTCACCCCTCTCTCTCTCTCTCTCTCGGGCCTCATGCTTTAGGGGGCATCTGTTACACAGTAATTTGTCACCGTTTTTCACCGTCCCTATTACCCCTCTCCTGCACCTTGGAAGACTCATTTCGGGACTTGTGAGAAGTGACAAGACTTGAAACCACTTGCATTATTCACCTCTAAGCATGAGCTTCATATGCCCTTAAGACATCTCCTGCTCTTTTCCCTTAAAAATAGCCCTTTTTGCATTAGCGCTGGCCCACCGTGTTATGCCCGCGCCAATGGGGAAAATCCTATAAAAGGGGCGCGCCATTAGCGCTCTGTCTCAGAGCAGCAATCGCGCCAACCTTTTTGGGCAAAGTTTTTAACCAATCTATCTCTGAAAGTTCTATCCAACTTATTCACCAACTGCATCCAAGTTAAGTGAGGATGGTCTAGCTTCGAATCTCCTTGAATGGGAAAGAAGTTTGCCACCATTCCATAGAATTTTCCAAGTGATGAGGCCAAATCCATTATTTGTTGTGATTGAGCTTATCTTCTCCTTTTCACCTATAAAAGCTTGTCTCCATGCCTTGAGCAAGCTAGTTTTGATCATGTGGTAATTATACTTGTGCTGAAAAGAAGATATCAAGAGATTAGAGTTGCAAGAGCCTTCTTGTGTCCATAAGGCTTAATCTAAGTAAGGAGACCTTGTTGCCAAAGAGAGAGAGGCTTCTCCCTCACCCCTTCAAGCTTTGCAAGACTTGTGTAGCTGAGCACCCTTAGTTTATTTCTGCAAAAGTAATCTAGAAGCTTCATTTCTTTAATTTTTCATTATCTGCTTTCCTTTCCATTCTGCAAGTCGAATTTCAAATCAACAAGTAGCTTCTTTTTGTTAGTGGTTTTCATTCAATCAACAATTTCATTCTGCAAGTAGTTTTCTTTCTGTCAGTAGTTTTTCCTTCAATCAGCAATTTCATTTCTGCAAAGTATTTTCTAGCTTGAAAGAAAATCTTACAAAAACCAACCCAAAAACATTTCCTTTCATGCCTTGTAGGATTAGGGACAATTCAAGGAAATTCTTATCAAATACCCCCACTGCATCCAACAGGAAACCTTCTCTCTTCTTCAGTGACGGTGAATTGGAAGACCCTTTAGGTGAGCAACCTTAACTATTTGAGGAACCTACAGGGGAATAAGAAGAGGAAGAAGCCATTCTTACAGAACCAATGGTTGAAAACCAAAATTATAGAGGGAATAGAGAGAGAATTGAGGGTGCCTTCCCCATTATGGAAACCAATGGGAACACTAATATGAATAATATAAGCCCCTCTTCTCTACGTCATTTCTGTGGCCTAACCACAGAGGACCCTAACACTTTCCTATTTGATTTTGATGTTTTATTCCAAACCTATGACTATATAGATGATGAGAAAAAGTTAAAATTGTTTCCATCTACCCTTAAGGATGTAGCATTGTGTTTGTTCATGGGTTTACCTAGAGATAGCATCACAAATTGGGCTCAGATGCAATAGACTTATAACAACAAATATAGGGACTACTATAGGTCAAAGGATACTAAAGAAGATATTTTTAGCATGACCATAGGCCAGGATGAATCCTTAGAAGATTATGAAGAAAGATTCTAGCTCAGTTACAAAAGGGCTAGGTGCACACTTGACCCTGAGTCACTAAAGTTGGTCCTACTTAGAGGAGTAAGGGGAGATCTTCTGGATACCTTACATATGATAGCAGGAGGAGATATCTACCAATTACCCTATGAGGATATTAAGACTATCTTTAGAAACCATTCTAGTGAAACCAGGAAAAAGGGTAGGGGTAGTCAACCTATGGCCAATACATCATCCTCCAACTCATCCATCAAGGGTGAAATTGGAAATATGTTGGAAGATTTCAAAAGTGATATGTTGCAAACCCTTGCCTTACAATTGGACACCTTGAACATCAAAAGGAAGCAAGAGGAAGTAGAGAGAGCCTTGGCCATCTTTTGTCCTAGATGCACTAGGAGGCATCCTAGGAGCGAATGTCCATTGAATTGTATTAAGATTTTCTCAGTCTCTGAAGAAAACCACTTCACAAACAAGTTCCCTTATTTACCTGGACTCAAAGTTGTATATCAAGGAGTTGAAGGGGTCACTAAGAAGCTTTGCTACATCAACCAAAGGAGACCTCTTGGGCCTAGACCATACCAACAGGGTATGCAAGGTTCATCCCATGCATATTACAACCCCAACCAAACCATAGCTATACCTTCTTGGGGACCCCTTGCTCATCCTTCCTGGTCTACACCTGCTCCTTGGTCCCATGCATCTCAGTATCATTCCTATCCAGCCAGCCAATCCTTTCAACCTTATGTTCATCCACAACATCAGTGAAATACCCCACTCCAGGGGTGGACACCCTAATTCAACAATGTTCCAGCCCTATTGCCTCCACCACCTACCCAACCAAAACTCTTGCACTTTGCTCCACCCAAGTAACCCTAGATGCTTGCCCAGCCAAATACGAACCCAAACAATAGGAAGGTTCACTAAGTATACAGTGGAGAGACCTCATACACAGCTTATACTGTAGAAATCCAGGTGATCAACCTAAGATCTGGGAGAATTCTCCCTAATAACCAACCTCCCTCTCCACATAGGGAGGTTGAGGAAGAAAAAGAGGAAAGAAACCTTATCCAAACTTTCTTGAAAGATTAGCCCAACCACTCTAACCGACCCCAAAAGAAACTGAACTTCTGGGAGAATTGAAGAATCTATGTGTAAAGATCCCCCTTCTCTAAGCAACAAAAGATGTTCCCATTTACAATAAGTTGACAAAGGAGAAGTTCTTCAAGAATCTAGGAAGAAGAAAAATGGATGCCCCTACCATCAATGTCATTGGGCAGTTGTCTGACTTAATGTTAGGGCAGGTACTATGTCCAAAATATTTAGACCCTAGAAGCCCTGTAATAGATGTGCACATCAATGGTACCATCGTCCCACAGACTCTAATTGATATTGGGGCTGCCATTAATGTGATGACCAAGGACACCATGCTCAACCTCAACCTCCAAGGGTCATTGAGGAAGACCACAACAGTTCTACAGCTTGCAGATCGTTCCACAGTCACCCCTGAGGGAATTGTGGAGGATGTGATTGTCTCCATTGACTCCTAGGAGTACCCTGCAGATTTTCTAGTTCTCCAACCTAAGGTTAAGCTTACTTATTAACCTCTCATCCTTGGGAGGCCGTGGTTGGCCACAACAGATGCTTACATTAGCTGCAGAGATGGTAATATGACCATCAAGAATGGGCATATGTCCAAACAGTTAGTCCTATACCCTCTTGCTCAACCTACCGTAGAGCATGATTTACCTTTATGGTTGGAGGAGGAGGAAGAAGATGAGGTTTATTCTACCCAACTTTATGCTTTTGAATCAATCATAGGAGGAGGACAACAAGATGAGGATGACTTAACTGAACACTTGCTCCAAAGTCCAACTCCTAGTTCATTACCATTAGAAGTAGAAGTAAGGGAAACCTAGAACAATCATCCAATTAACTTATGCTTGGCCAATTCCAACCCACTCCATGTCAAAACCATATAATTTGGCCCAAAGAAAACTTTGAAAGTTAACCCATCTCTTTATGCTTTAGAAGAGGAAAATTTATGCAACATGTTGAGAGAAAACCTATAAGGCTTCGCTTGGAGTTATAAGGAAATGAAGGGATTACACCTCTCAGTGTGTACTCACCACATATACATCAAAGAACGTTGCAAGCCAGTCAAGAAACCACAAAGAAGGATGAATCCAACTCTTAAATAAATAGTCAAAGAAGAACTACAAAAACTGGTAGTTGTAGCAGTCAATTACCCTATCTGAGACAGTGAGTGGGTCTCTCCTTTAGTGTTAGTTCCCAAGAAAAATGGTAAGTGGAGGATTTGTGTCGATTATAGGGACTTGAACAAAGCCATAAAGAAGGATTAATTTCTCCTACCCTTTATTGACCAAGTGTTAGATGGCTTGACAGGGAAGAATTTCCTTTCTTTCCTAGATGGATTCAATGGGTACAACCAAATCCAAATCTGCTCAGAAGACCAGGATAAGACCACATTCACCTGTCCTTGGGGTACTTTTGCCTATAGGGTCCTTCCTTTTGGCATATGCAATGCTCCTGCCACTTTCCAGAGAGCAGTCTTGAGTATTTTTGCTGAATTAGTACATGATGTTGTGGAAATCTATATGAATGACTTTACACCTTATGGTTGTGATTTTCAAGAAGCCCTAACTAACCTAGGCAAAGTATTACACAAATGCATTGAAATGAATCTGTCTCTCAGTCTAGGAATATGTGAATTCTTAATGACTGAAGGGACTATGCTAGGTCATGCAATATCTCAGCAAGGACTGCAGGTGGATCCAAACAAAATAGCAATCATCCAAAGGGTCCCACCTCCATAAAAGCAGAGAGATGTCAGGAGTTTCTTAGGGTTAGCTGGATACTACCAAAGGTTCATAAAGGACTTCAGCAAGTTGCTCTCTCCTTTGTTTTGGGTTGTTGGCCAAAGATCCTGAGTTTATATGGTCAAGGAGCTATCAAGAGACCTTAGACATTCTAAAGGGTAAGTTAACCACTGCACCAATTCTTCGAGGCCCAAACTGAGCCCTCCCTTTTCATATTCATGTTGATGCCTCACACAAAGCCATAGGAACATCCTTAGGTTAGGAAAAGGAGAAATTTCCTTATGTCCTCTATTTTACCAGTAAGAACCTGTCAAAGGCTAAGCTAAATTATACTGTGACCGAAAAGTAACTCCTGGTTTTTGTGCATGCACTAAACAAATTTATGCATTACAGTACAGGCTATCAAGAATTTGTGCATACTAACCATGTTGCAATCAAATATTTAATGAACAAACCAGATGTGAATGCTAGAATTATAAGATGGTTTCTTTTATTACAGCAGTTTGATCTAACTATTGTTGATAAGCCTGGTAAGGACAATGTTGTTGCTGACTTTCTATCTAGGATGAATCTACTGCAGGTGAAGAAGGAATGGTGGATGAATAGTTATTAGATGAGAATTTGTTTGTTATTTTAGTTCTCTCCCCATGGTTTGTTGATATAGTACACTATTTGGTATTAGCACAGTTCCCACCAAACTTGCCCTCCAAAGAAATGAGCAAGATAGTCAGGAAAAGCACCCCCTTCACCTGGATTGGGGGCAATCTATTCAAACTTGGCCCAGATCAAATCTTGAGAAGGTGTGTAGGGGAAGAGGAATTTTTTGACATCCTTCTGACATGTCGTAATGGGCCTTCTGGAGTTCACTTTGCAGCAAAGAGAACAACATTCAAAGTGTTGCAAGCAGGCTATTATTGTCCTACTCTTCATCAGGATGTGAAAAAGTACATTAGTCAGTGTGATCGGTGCCAGAGGATGGGAAAGCCTACTCCAAGAGATCAAACGCCCCTACAACCTCAAGTGACTTTCGAGCCATTTGACAAGTGGGGCATGGACTTCATTGGGCTTATCAACCCTCCTTCAAAGAAAAAACAACACATCATTGTGTGCACTGATTATTTGACTAAGTTGGCTGAAACCAAGGCAATTAAGGCAACAACAGAAGAGAAGGTGGCTGAGTTCCTAAGGGAGAATATATTCTACAAATTTGGGTACCCTAGAGAGCTAGTCACAGACCAAGGCAGCCAGTTTACCTCCAACATGATTGAAGAATTACTCAACCATCACAAAATCAAGCATAGGACCTCCACTCCTTATCATCCACGAGCTAATGGGCAAGTGGAGGTGAAAAACAGGGCACTGGAGAACATCTTAACCAAGGTAGTGAGCAGCAGCAGGAAGGATTGGGTAGAGAGACTAGTTGAGGCAACCTCGACCTATAATACAACATGGAATACCACCACTGGATTTACACCCTATGATTTGGTCTATGGGAAAACGACTTTGTTGTCCATTGAGTTTGAACATAACACATTGAGGATGGCAGCCCAACTAGATTTGGATCTCAGTCATGCACAGAAAGAAAGACTGTTCCATTTGAATGGCTTGGATGAATTTAGAATGCAAGCCCTCCTACATACATAGATAGTTTAGCTTCAGAGGAAGATCTAGCATGATAAACATATTAAGGAGAAGCAATTTCAAGAGGGAGACTAGGCATTGTTATATGATTCAAGGTATAAAGACTTCAAGGGCAAGCTAAGGACAAGATGGCTTAGACCTTATGTGGTGGAAAAATGCCATGACAATGGTTCAGTGCAAATCTGAACTATATATGAAGAAGTCATTCCATTGTTATTTTATGGACACCAATTGAAAATGTACAAGAGGCCTTACATGCATATAAGTGAGTGAGTGGGATACTTAACTGTGTAAGTAAAAAGGTGTCCAGTTTCCTCTAAAAAGCTAGTGGATTACATACATACGAAACTCTATTTTCTCCTAAATTCTAAAATTCTTGTGTCAAACCTCTCATTTCCTTCTCAAGCCTCACAAGCAAGATGCTCATCAAGTATATCTCATGTGCAGGTAGATACAATGTTGTTTATGGCTTCCATTTTAGAATGTTGGAAGAATTAAGATTTGGGGTAGAAACACCAGCTCACCAAAGACTCAGCATACCCTATTTTCTTATGCAATCACTCATGGACTCCAGCAACAAAGTAAATACAGGAAATTCCCAACAATTGGCTCACCATGGGTTGATCAGGATCCTCATTGAGGATTTTCTCCAAAACCTCAGGATCCCTATAACATGGTTAGTTTTCAAAGACATACCAGCAGAGGATGACATCATAACCCTCACCTATGATGTTAGTCCTTCTGTCAGTGAGGAGGAGAAAAAACAAGAAGAAGAAGACACAGAGCTAGACGGGAGTGAGCTGGATGAAGAAGAAACTAATACAAAGGAACATGATGAAGCAAAAGAGAAAGAGGATGATGCTGAAATAAAGGAAGAAACTGATGGAGATGAGAAATAACAACAAAAGAAAGAAGATAAGAAAAATAGAGAGGAAGAAAGCATTGAAACAGAAAGGGAGGAACAAAAGGAGGAGTCACCTAGAGTGTCTCCAGAGGTCCCTAAGAGGAAGGAAGTAGTGACCATCACTGCTCTCAGCACAGTAAAAAGGGAGTAGAAGGAGGCAAACCCCTCTATCTTTTAGAACAAGGAAGAGCACAAGAATCAAACAAGGGAAGCCACAAATATCAACAAAAATCCCTATTCATGTATGTCCAACCTCTCCTTAGAGGCCATCCAGTGTAGAATTCCAACTGAATCCTATGCTCCTTACCTCAGAGAATAATGGCTGCAATTCCAGATTAAAACACTAGCACAAAGGGGAACCATGCCATTTCAAGACTGCAGGCAGTTTATTGATCTTTGTGATCAGAGTTTATTTGCACAACATGGCCCTCACAAACATGAATATTTGGGATCCTAATGTAGAGCTAGGAGATCTACAATTAGTGGCTTTGGCATCATCGATTAACCATGAGAAGTCAAGGGCTATAGAGATGAAAAGAATATTGGCCAGAGAGAAAAATGAACCTCTTTTTATCATAGCTGAACAATCAAATCCCATGGCCCTAATCAACACCCATAATCTAATTATAAATTATCCTCAACTGGCGCTTAGATATATTGCTGCCCAAGAGAAAGGAATTTCACATTTTGAGGATATGTTTAGGCTGCTAAGAGATGATAATATACATGCTTGCTAAAGGAGGTGGAAAACACTGCCACGCAGCTTGAAGATCAAAGAATATCACTCCCCTCAAAGGTTGAGAGAGGCACTCAACAAGACACCTATGTATAAGCAATCAATGCAAAGGTTGAAGGTCAATTGGATAGGCCTAAAACTCAGTCCACCACTACTCCTAGGGATGTTAGAAGGGAGAAAAGAAGAAGAGGAAAAGAGGTAGTGGGAAGAAGTTGAAAGGAAAGCAAGCTTCTATGAACACGAAGAAGAGACCACAACAGAAGCATGGGATGTCAAAGAGGCTACCAGAGCCACTAAGTTGCTCAGAGGATGAGCAACACTTTCAGTAGGGGGGTGATGATGAGCCTCATCATTTAGTAATTATATGGGCCTTAATTGGCCTTAATTCACCTCATAGCTTAGTCAAACCAACTATTCTCACAAATTATTGCATACTTTTGATTATATTTTGTTTATGAGATGAGTTAGAGTTAGATATTTTGCTTTGTGGTCTAATGTGCATGTAATGCAAGAATAAAGGATAAAAGCAAGGAAAATGCAGGGATAAAAGATAAAAGCTAGGAACTATGGTAAAGAGCTTGGTAAAAACTTGAATGGGACAAGGGAGAGGAATTATAGGAGGTAAATCCTCCACACTCACTACCCCTCCATTCGAATATTCCTCCATTAGCTCGGAGTACAAATAGCCACATCATGAGGACTAGAAGACAACCGAGCAAGTGAAAGTGAGAGAAACCAGTTTAAGGAATTTGTTGGAGACTTTAGATGTATAAGTAGAGAGGCTTAGGACCTCAGTAGGATTCAGAATTTCATTGTAAAACTCTACTTTATTTCTAAGTTGCAAGACTTGTGACAGTTTGTTCTATAATCCATGGTTTTCATAATGAGAATGAGTTCTATTTAAGCCAGCTTGGATTTAACTTAGAGGACTGAAGCTCTTGGGTTAGGGCCTGACCCAAGCAGCCAAAGTTCCTCTTTATCATACATGTATGCTAGCATAGATTTTTGTTTCTGCTCATTTGTTTAAATAGCTTCTTGTTTCTTTTCATTTGCTTAAGTACATTCATGGTTTTCTATTCATTTGTTTAAGTAGTTTCATTTCCATTACAGCAGTATAGCGTAGATGATTCATGGTTTTTCTATTTAGTTGCTTCAGTAGCTGCATTTGCTTCATTATACTTACATTTATGCCTTCTTTCAGTTCACAAGTTAGCTAGGAGAAAAATATCACCATAAGGTTGCTCGCAGGTGTCTCGCCCTCATCTCCTCCCTCTGAGACCATGACTTGAGGGAGAGACCCTTCAGCAACCCCAAAAACACAGGTTTCTTGTTCTCACATGAGCTATGGAGTTTTTTGTTTGATGTAGTTACTTGTTCACCCTCATTGTGTTTTTTTGTCATTTTCCTTTGAAACCTCCCTCAGCACATTCTTCATGCATCACTTCCTCGTCATCTGATCCACAACAAAGCTTCACAATCACTCTGACTCATTATTTTCTCCAACTGCTGCCTCGCGTGAAGTATTCCACTTACTTTATGCACTTTAATCTCCACCATCAATCTGTCTCTTGATCCGACGACTATTGCATCATCCCAACACTTTATGTGCTTTAAACCCCCATCTTCAATCTGCCTCGCCTGATCCGACGACTATCGCGTCACCCGATCGCTAACTAGCTTGGTCAATCTCCACCGTTGATTAGCCCTGACTGATCCAATGGTTATCACGCAATATCTTGCGGATTATTACACGACCGTTATCCGCCCGAGAGCATGCAAGAAAAGTGGTTTTCTCGTGCTACATGTCACGCAGTAAGGTTAATCGTGTGAAATTTCAGAATTTCACTTACGACCTTGAGGGCACGCAAGCAACTACTTGCCACCTTAGAAACCTACTCCATCATTTCCACAAGTTTCTTTTTCCCGCAATACGATCTTCACCATCCATCCTCTCGTTAATCATGTCCATCCATCTCTTGACTTAATCTGTGTGATAAGATCTCAATCATTCACTGCTTTGTTACCCTGTCCGTCCATCTCTTAACTTAACATCCGCGATAAGACCTCAGTCATTCATCCTGTGTGTTCACCCTATTCATACATCTAGTCACTTAAGCCTTTGCAATAAGATCTCTGCCATCCATCTTTTGTTCGTTGATCGATCCAACGGTCCCTATGTGCTATTGTGTCCTCCTTTCATTGATTTCAACCTTCGATTGCTCTTCCACTTGAAAAATAATTTAACTTTAATTTTATTTGCTTACACCTTAGTATAGTTTAATGCCCTTTACCTCTGCAACTTAGATAGCAGCATTAAGTTAGTGTTGTTTTAGAAATTCTACTTAGCATAGTTGTTTAATTGGTTAATTAGGTTATGGTATGGTTTAGCATTTCATGTTGTTTTCTTCATTACTGCAGTAGAGTAGCTCTCTCTTAGAATAGGTTTTATCTTCTTCCATCAAAGAATTAAGCTTATTTTGACCCTATATAAGTCTGGCTTAGAACCCCTAGGGTCTCTTGCCAGATAAACAGTGACAACAGATAGGACCTTCACTTCTACTTGTACATTTGGCACTATCACCTCCAAGTTTTTATGAACCCCGGGTTGATAAGTAAAGCTGGTAGCCTTAGGAGTTGCAACATTCTTGTTGCAATACCTAGGCTCACTAACAATCTTAAATTTTCAACATTAACAACAGAATAGATTTGCATAAATGAAGGCAAATCAATCCTGAAAGCATTATTACCAATCTTTTCCAGAATTTGAAATGGACCATAACAAATTGGTTTCAACTTTTTACCTTCACCTTGAAGGCTTTCCTTGCTAATGTATAGCTAGATTTCATCACCTATTTGAAACTTATGATTCACACGATATCATACCTTGCCTTATACTTGCCTTGACTCTTTTCTAATTGTTCTTGAATTGTTTGGTGAATCAACTGAATTTTCTCAATGAATTTCTTTGCCTTGTCTATGTCACTATGTCCATCTACATCTACATCTTTCTCAAAGATGAAATCCAAAGGTGTTTTACGTAAATAACCAAGACATGCCTCAAAAGGTGAAGTTAGAGTAGAAGAGTGTTTTTCTCAGTTGTAAGCATGTTGAATATAATGCAATTGTTCATCCCACAACTTAGGATGTTTGTTGCAATGTACTCTTAGAAAATGAATTATTGTTCTGTTTACCACTTCAGTTTTACCATTTGTTTGCAGATGGAAGGTTGTACTTTTCTTCAACTTAGTGTCCATTAAGTTCCATAAACTTGACCAAAAATTCCCAACGAATCGAGAATCATGATCACTTACAATAGAAGTAGGTAATCCAAAATGAACCCATACATTTTGAAAGAAAAGTTGAGGTGTTTGTTCAGCTGTAATTTGCTTTTTACAAGGCATTAACATGAACATCTTGTTGAACCTATCCACAACTACATACAAATAATCATGACCTTTCCTTGACAAAGGAAGACCTCCTACAAAATCCATAGAAACATTTTCCCATGGTCTTGAAGGCACTGGAAGTGGTATGTACAATCCTAGTTTCATATTTCTAGGCTTATTCACTACACACAATGAACAACCTCTTATAAAACGTGACACAATTTCAAGCATACAAGGCCAATAAAAATACCTTTGAATATTTTCCATTGTTTTACTTACACTGAAATGTCCAACAATAAGAGAAGTGTGCACTTCCCTTATGACATTTACTCTCTCTCGCTATGGAACACAAAGTTTTCCCAAATGATACAATAGATTATCATGTACATGGTAGTCTAATTCCTCAACTTGGTGGCCTTGACTCAAGTTTAAATATACCTCTTGAAAGTCAGCATCATGTGCACATTGTTCAACATAACTTTCGTGCAAAATAGAATTATTCTTGAGAAAAATGGCTACATTTACAATCAGTCTAGAAAGCACATTAGAAACTCTATTATATATACCTTTCTTGTATTTGATTACAAATTGGAATTGCTACAAAAATCCCATCCAATGAAAGCGCATTTACTGCTGCAATTTGGTTTGATATTGCAGATATTGCAGAGGTTGATGATCGGTGTGAATAATGGTTTATTTTCCCATCAAATAATGCTTCCGTTTTTTCACACTTTGTACCAATGCGTAAAGCTCTTTATCATACGTAGGATAGTTTATAACAGCACCAATAAAAATCTCAGAATGAAATGAAATGGGCTTACCATTCTGTAAAAGAACTGCACCCATGGCGTAGTCACTTGTGTCTGTCTGTATTTCAAAGGGTTGTTTCAAATCCGGCAATGCCAAAACTAGGGTTGCACTGATCTTTTGTTTCAAAGCATCAAATGCTTTTTGTTGTTTGCCTCCCCACTAGAAGACAACCTTCACGTTGGTCAACGCATATAGTGGAGCTACTATGGAGGAGAAATTGGAAATAAACTTCCTCCAATACTGTGTTGCTTCTAGGAAACTCCTTACTTATGTAACTGATTTGGGTATTGTCCAATTCACAGAAACTTTAGAGGGATCAATATTCAGCTCACCTCCTCCAACTATGTGACCCAAATACACTAAAGAAGTTTTCCTAAATTCACATTTATATATATTTAGAAATAATTGTTCTTTTATCATGATATCCAAAACTTTCCTAGCATGCTTGACATGCTCTTCTCTTGATTTGTTGAATATCAAAATATCATTTAAATAGAAAATTACAAACTCATAAAGAAATGATCTAAAACATCATTCATAACTCTCATGAATGTAGCTGGAGCATTACAAAGAACGAAAGGCATAACCAGCCACTCAAACAATCCTTGTCTGGTTTTAAAAGCAGTCTTCCATATGTCCTCATCAACTATTCTAACTTGATGATATCCACTTCTCAAGTCTAATTTAGTGAAATACTTTGCATTTTTCAACTGATCTAGCAAATCATCTATTTTGGGCAGTGGGTATCGATTATTTATTGTGATCTTATTTAAATCTCGATAATCTACACACATGCGCCAGGTTCCATCTTACTTGGGTATCATACAATTGGTGAACCACACAGTGTAGTAGAAGGATGAATTAGTCCTTTATCTAACAATTCCTGGACTTGTTTTTTAATTTCTAAACTTTCCAGAATTGACATTCGATACATACCAATGTTTGGGAGTGGACAGTCTTGTTGTAGCTGAATTTCATGAGGAATTCCTCTTTTTGGTGGCAATCCCTTTGGTTCTTGAAACATGTCCCCATATTGATTGACCACATCAACCAATTCAGCTTTCAGCTTCACATCACAACCTACAAGTGGTTCCTGCTCTGTGTCATTCTTCTGCTTGATCATAAGGAGCACAAGACTCTTACTAGAATTAACCTTTCGCTTCATTTCACCTGTGCTTGCCAAAGACAGACTAAGCTTTCTGCGATGGGCTCTCACAATGTACTCCACTCCATCTTTGAACAAATGATATTTGTTCTCAAATCTGTGGAAAGCAATCTTCTTGACATACAAATATAGACTTCCCAACACAATTCCTGAGATATCCAATGGCACAATGTCTAGTTCAACTTCATTAATGAAATTGGTGGTGATTGCAAATCTGAAAACGAATTTCCGTGTGACCTGTAAATTAGCATCCTTGGTTATCCAACCCAACGGATACGGTTTATGATGAGGCATGGTTTCTAGATTCAATTTCTTAACTAAATCCACAGAAATTAAGTTGGTCTGAGATCCACTGTCAAACAATGTATTGATTTTCATATGTTTGGAAATGACTCGGATATGGAATAGCCTTATTCAGTTTTACTCATTTGAAACGTTGTGGGTATTATTTGTTGCATTGGTACTTGCTACAATTGCCTCTTTGTTGACCTCTTTGCTTGTTTTTTCCATGTATTTTCGATTGGTGAATGTGGCTACGATTTTTGTTTCATCTCCTGAGTCTGAACCCAAGTCTTGTTGTGCAACAGCATTGTTCTTATGTTTCCCTTTATTGTTGAATTTCTTCGGTTGTAATTCTGGATGAAGCTTCCAACAATGCACTTCATCATATCCCTCCTTGGATTAATTCTTGTACACAGGTTTCTCCCCTTCTTTCTTAACAGAAGCATTTTTCTTCTGCTTTCCTTTAAACATCTTCCCTTTTTCAACACTTTGAAATGGCTTCTTCTTACCTTCTTCCTGTATATTTTTCCCTCTTGCTTCGAGGTGTTTAGCTTGAACACAAACCTCATCAAAATTCATGGGACTAAACATAAGAATAGTATGTTGAAGATATCTATGCAACCCACCTATGTATTTCAGCAAGGTATCTTGTAGCTGTAAGTCTGCTCCTAACATAAGAGCTCTTTTCCTAAACTCTTGAGTATACCCTTGCACATTTTGTCCTTTCAATTGTCTGAAATTTTTTCCAATTCATAGTGGATTTTTTCATATGAGCTAGAGGGTAGAACTGTCTTTCTATAGCAACAATGAAATTAGAACAAGAAATAGAGATCTTACCATGTTTTTTTATCTCGTCTTGAGTCCTTGCTTCCCACCATACAAGTGTTGCACCCTCCATTCTCAATGAAGCCAACTGAATCTTGATATCATCCTCTTGAAGGTTCTGAATTCTACAACACATCAACTAACGAATCTAGTTATCCAGCTTCTCTACATTCACTTCACCATTATACATAGGCAACTCAAATTTAACATCAAGCTTCAGAAAAGGTGATTTACCAACCCCTTTTGAAGAGTGATGATGAGTATGAGTAACAGTGGTATTGGTGGATGAGTGTGAAGATGCTTTAAAAGAAGATGATGAAGAAGATGGTGGAGATGGTGTAGGCTTGTCTTCATTCCCATTATTTCCTTTTCCTTTATCTTCTTTTCCATTACCTCCTCCTGAAGAGCCTTCTCCATTGGGAGGCTTGCAACTTTCTCCTTACAGTTTGTTGTTCCTCTCTCCATAGAGTAACTTGACGATCTCTGTCACATCAAAGAAATCATTTCTGAAGGTCTTCTCATCTTCTATCATGATAGGTTCTCCTTCATGAGACATGGTCTCTGAAGACTCAACTACAACTTGAGGATGTACTCATGTTGAAATCTCAACTGTAACTTCTTTAACTTGAGGCTGAACTGGTATAGAATACTTTGGCAACCATGCTCTTCTTCCCTTTGACCCAATTTCAAGGTTTTCAACTAGATTTCCTTCACCTCTTTTGAGATTTAACCTTGTGGGCATGACATAAATTTACAAACAATTAAATCCTTCTTTCACAAAGCAAATCTAGTAAGAAAAACTAGTGCTCTGATACCAACTTGATTTGAATTGGAGTAGATTAGTAATGTTGTGCTATTTCCCCATTTAGAAATAAACCCAAGATTCTTATCATTTGATTTTCAAGTGCTTAAGGATTCAAAAAAATTTGCAATTAATAGAATCCCATGAGAGTTTCTTATATAAATGTTATAAACAATTTAACATAGAAACATATGTTGAATAACAGAAATATAATTGTTATCACTCCAAAATTTCTTTTGAGTTGTTAGAAAAAGAAATGATAGAGGTAACCACAAACCTACTTTGGAGATTAGGATCTAGCCTTCCTAATGCTCAAAGAGGGCTCTCTCTTTATGATTTAACTTTGTTTAATTAATTGATTTTAGGCTAGCTATGATTGTACTTGGGTTTTTAATTGGATTTGGTGGTGGGATTACTTACTTAGATGGCCAGAGGGGTGTCTTTTACCATTGGGCTATGGGGTCAAAAGTCAAGCAAATAGGACTAGATTAAGTTCTAAAAAAAGTGTCTACATGGCAAGGTAGCTAAGTAATTTCAGATCTTAAGGCTGGATGATGAAGTTTGGTTTCAATCAGGTCCAAAGAGCAACTAAGGGTTCCTTAGACCGGATTTTGAATGAAGTGTAAGAGGTCAACCAGGATGGGAGAGAAATTAAGGATTCTTAGATCTGGATATCAGAAGAAAACATAAAAATTATTAACTTTTCAAAACATAGTGTACTTAAACAAATTCTGAAATAAATTTCCAGTTAATTCATTCACTTTCGATAACATTTAAATTTGTGAGATACATAAGAAAATAACAAATTTGACAAATAAAATACTTCACTGTAATAGCTCAACACATGAATCCTGTAATGCAATCTCTTTATTACTCAATCCAGTCTACTGACTTGAAAAAAATTGGTACAATAACCCTTAGGTTTATGATCAATACAACTCTACAAATGTATAGCAATCCACACCCAATACTTTGAATTATGAAGTATTTATACAAAAATAGTTTACAAAATATCCCAAACTGTCTTGGGAATTAATCTAGGAGAAGAAATATCTTCATGCAAGAAGATAGAGACAAATGTTCAACTGTTGTAGGATGTCCATGTTTATTAGGTTGTGTGGTCTTTATGCTATGATATTTTTTTGTATATTCTTTGCCTCGCTGTTGGTCTTCACACTAGATGTTCTTTTCACCCTGACATTTCAACTGATACACTTTCAACTGATACTCTTCTACCCGTCTGATCTATAATTTTCCCTTTACTATGTTGTTTTCACCTTTAATGTACATTTTTACATTTTGATTGTGTATTTTTACAGCAAGTCATTCAATTTCTCCCATGTATTTGCATCTGGTAATTGAATATTTACCATCTTCCTTTATATTTCATCTGCTTCAGTGTATTTGGAAAAAGTGGTTATATTTACAAAAAGGCGTTTTACCTCATGCTAGAGGTAAAACAAGTTCTCAAAGGTATGATATAGGACCTTTCCAATAGGCATCCCCTTCATAGAGGAAGTATTCACCTAATCCCTTGCCACGTCTCTAATTCTTCTGTTGTAGTCTTCCTATGGCATCAATTGGTCATTTATCACCAAGCGATTGGGCAGAACTTTCTGCCTCAAAACATCAAACTTTACCATGAATCTGTCTATAGCCAGTTGCATGGTTTGGCACTTATCCTCAAGGTTTAACATCAAATTCCTCTTGGTGAGGACCTTTTTCACTTCCAATATTTTACCTGTCCTATCAGGTATCTCCATCTCCTGTAATTCATATATTTTTTGGAGTTAAGTAAATGATCCTAGTGGCTTCCTTTGGCATGTGTCCCAATTCTGTTTTAACTCTCTGTGTGGCTTCTATAGCCTCTTTCACTAAGTCACTTTGTTCAAAAATTACCTGAATGGATGGCCAAATATCATTGACATAGTCAATGATATTGGCCCATAATTGTTCCTTGGCTTGGCCAAGTGGTTCCTTTAAAGTCAACTCTTTCTCTAATCTCTTTATCATTTCATTCATTCTGGTTGTCTTCTATACTTCTTCCTTGAGCATAATTTGTGTAAGCTTATTATCATTCTCTAGACTGGTTATCTTTTCCTTAAGCTTGTTTATTTGTGTGGTCTGAATAGACATGTCTTCCATTGCTTTCACCAATTTACTAGCCTCATCACCTGGCTGAGTTGCTGCTATTGTCGACCCTATTGTTGATGTATATGATGTGGCAGTTGGTAGTGTTGTAGCCATTGGATCTGTAGGAGCCAATGATGCTTCCAAAGTGTAAGGTACTATTGTAGCAACTGTTGGAATGACAGTGGCAAGGGCAGTCTCAAGGCTGGCCTGTTTCAGCTATATCAAGTTGTCCAACTCCTTCTCCATCTCTTTTAATTGGTCATTCAATTGTAAAATGAGGTCCATCATTTCCTCTTGATGTGTTTGTCTATCAAGGACCTATTTTGTCTGTGGGTGCTCTGAATGAGGCAATTTGATTTGTTTTTTGAGAACAGCAATGTCCTCATTCTTTTTCTTTATTAACTTCTCAGCAACCTTGATATCATTTGGATCATGTCCCAACTCAATCACCAAGTCTTCCAGTGACTTGATCTTGTTGTCCTTAGCATGTGAGGAGGCCTTTTCCAATTTGTATTGTGATGTAATGTTGTCCAATGAACTTTGAAGCTTGTGTGCAGCCATGGCATTACCGGTCAAGGTGGAATAAATCATCTCACCTGCCTTCTTGTCAATGGGATGAACATCCCTGGCCAAAACCTCAAAATATGATTTTCTATAGTTTGTTGATGTTTTTGGCTGCTAGACTGTGGGTTGCATGAATGACATATGCATTTTTCTTGTTTTGATGTCAAAGGCTAACATCAACCTGCTTTGATTTGCTGGTGTCTGCTTGAAGTATTGGGCATAAGTTTCAGCCTTCAACTTCTCATTCCTCAACTTGATTTCCTTGTATCTTTGATATCCTTTTCTTTATCCACAGGTCTGGTGAACGAAGAAAAGTCAACACTGAGCTGTCTCTCAATAAGTTGAGTGGTTGATGTTGAGGGTTAGTGAGTTTCTCCTGAAGCTGTTGTCCCTTTGCTTCTTTCCACCATTGTATCAGTGTTAGTGATTTCCACTTAGTCAATGGTGTCTTCCTGTTCAGTTACAGGATTAAGCTTGGGCCTCTTCCTGTAACTGATTTCAAACTGTTCATCTGTGGTTTCCGTAGTTGAACTGGAACCTTCTTCCTTGTTTCTCTTTGGGTTCCTGTCTTCATTTGCTGGAGTCTGTAAAACAGGAGGAATATTCATTGGTTCTCCTAGTTTTGGAACTTGTAGGACAGAACTTGTATCAATTTGTTTCTCTACATCAATCAATGTATTCTCTACATCAACTATAGTACTATCCATGTCTATTAGATTGTTTTCCAACCATTCTGATTGGTTGGAAAACCTCTCAATGTCTGGTTTAGGAAGATGGATAAAAGGTCCCAATTTGACCTTGAGCCTTAGCTTATTTATGACTCCATGAGGGTCATACTACCATATAAAGTTGTTCTTGAATTTCATTTGTTGCAAAATCTTATCTACCTCTGGTCTAGCCTCTCTAGTATTACAAATGAAGGGGCCCAAATGATTTTTCATTTTGAATTGGGTTTTCTTCCTACCTGCTAGGAAATTTACTTCATCAGAATTTATAATCTACCTAAAGTATTCTAGTGCAAATATCCTCATGGGGAGGTATCTAGGCAGCTTGTATGGGGCAAGTTGGCATCCATAAATTCTTATTTCTGTGTGGTTTTGGTACAGATACCAGTCTCCCACTTTACTGTTCTTTGCAAACTGTAACACCCTTTCGATCTCTTGACTGATTCCGGGTTGAGGGCTACTAGTTAGAATATTCATAACTAGATGGACAAATGAATCAATGAAGTTCTTGTAAGTGAATATAGTGGAGTACTTTTGGATCAAGGGTGTCCAATATATAACTAACTTTGTATTTCCTTTGGTATCCAAATTTTGGATGCTGACAGAGAATTTATCTGACTAGTAGTACAAGAACATTTGAAATAAAATTGAAGAATACTTGAAAACTCTCTCAGTTGGTAGTCTGGTGAATTGTTCATGAATCATGTCTGCTATGAACTGAGCATAGTTGTAAAGTATAGCAAGAGGTTTTCCTGGGCTAAACATGGAAAGGAAAGACAGGACAACCTCATCCACATGCTCATCTGTTGTGTATCATAAAATGCATGAGAGCATGGCTATGATTTGTCTGCCTCTCTCAGAAAAAATAGTGGCAAGATATGGAGAACTTTTTGTAGGGGTATGACACTCTTTTATAATAAAAGTTTGGAAAATTTGGACTATTCTGGGAAGGTTTAACTTGGTATAGAGGTCTAGAAAGTCTCCAATATAAAGTGGGGTCTCATTTGGGCTTGGTTGGACCTACAACATTTGGTTAATGGATTCTACAGTGATGGTAAACAAAACTTGCTAGTCAAGGGTGACAATTGCTCTTTTGCTAGGAATGTAGCAAGCATGACAGAACTGGATGATTTCTGGGAATGGGTATAATTCTAGAAAAAAATACTTGGGAAAATTAGACTCCCAAAGGTGACTGTCATCGTTCCAGTTCAAGAATTTGTCCTTACTCTAGCAGTGGAGCTTTAGAAGGTATGCAGGGGAAGTAGTGTCCTTTATTTGGAAGTCTTTGTCTGCTAATGCAAGGTGGTCGATGTCCAGGTTAGGATTTTGTAGAGGTCTCACGTTTAGAGAGGTTTGGGAAGCCATAATTGGGCTTACATATTTGAATTAGGCTTGTAGTGGTTTCATGAGTGGGGTTTAGAAGCTCTAGTAGAGTAGGAGGGTAGTTATAGTCTATAAAAGAAGGGTTTGGGGTACACAAATAAATTTCTCCTCAATTCGGGAAAGTTTCTTAACTAATTTCAATTAATTAACTGTGAGTTTTCAAATTGACAGGGTCGTTCTAGCTTTTCCATGAATACCTGGAAATTAATGGTTTGACGTGCAGACTGGGTTCAGTGGTGAATGCAGAGGGTATTATGGCTTCAACTATCAAATAGTTGATTCAATTAGGTATCTGGGGCTTCTTCAGGTAGCAGAAGGTGGTCAAATTGGTCGCAGAGGTTTCAGGGTGTCATAAATGGCTAAGCAACAATTTCTAGTGAAAATGCAAGAAAAGAGCGAATTGGGGATTTTTCGTCCTTTTAATGGGTAACAGTCACATTTTGGCGTGGAAATTATAAATGAACAGTGGCCAGTTTCTGGTTTAGGTGGGGAGGTGGTCTTCTAGGCCATTGCACCGCTTTTGGATGGCGGGTGATATGTTTCGCGAGCACGCGATCTAGCCTGGTGCTACCATGTAGCAGAACAATGCCCAGGAAAAACCGCGAATCTCATGTGCTCTCGAGCCATTATTGGTCGGACAATGAATCTGTGCAACATGGCTATACACCATCAGATCTGGGGGCAGGAGATCGGAGGGCTATCACGCAGTTGAGTTGCACGATGGAAATCGCGAAAGGGATTTGTGGGGCCCAGGATTTAATTACAGTTAATTGTAATTATTTAACCAATAATGTCAGGATTTTCAATATAAACATATGGTTAATTAAGGTGGGACCATGGTTTATGTGGCGGGATTTTTTTAACTACACCAAGGGTTGCTGGGTTAAAAAAGGGTATCAGGGAAATATGAAGCGGGGAAGTTAAGTAGATAAAGCAGGGGCATAAAAACTTAGGGTAAGGGATTTTTTGTGGGTTTTTAAGGGAAATATGGAAATTAATAAGGGGGGAAAGTAATTTTGTAATAGGGAATGGGTTTCACACTAGGGAAAGGGGTTTTTAGGAAGGGGGAAGATTTTATCCCTAATTTCTAGGGAAATGTGTGAAACCAAGGGGTAAAGGTCAAAATGAGGGGAAAAAAGGGTATTTATAAGTGATGAAGGGATAATGAGGAAATTAGAAAATAAGCATGTGGGGGTCTAGTGAAATGAGGGGAAATTAGTAAAACAAGCTTTGTGGATATCCTTTATTTCCCACATTTCCTCCTGCACATGAAATATAGGATTAAGCATGATAAATGTGATTTTGGCTCAGCAACCTTGTGTATTTGCAACCTTTATTCTACCTACCCTTTATTTACCCTAACATTTTTTCTTCATTTCATTGGGTGCATTTGAGCTTTTTGACCCTTTATTTCCATTTCTTTTGACAAGAAAACTATCTAATTCTAACCTTATAACTTCCAATGGCTCAGATTAAACTAATGAGCTCATTTTTATTCTCTAACTAACTACTGATCTGCCAAGGTTAAATAGTTTGGCTAGATATTCATTCTCTATCTATCAACATGAAATTTAAAACATGAATGAGTCAACATTAAGGTATTTGACCATCATGGATTGTGGCATTTCTTACACGCAGCACACAACCTTATTTTTGCATAGTAAAGTAAAAAGTAGTGGCATTTGAATTTTCACACTTTCATGATCTGTTTTTTTTTTCTTTTTGTCCTTTGATTATTATTTTAGGACATACCCTCTTTACATTTTTTAATTTTTAATATGGAAAACATTTTGCAGAAAGCAAAAGCATGTACAATATTACAAGACTAACCATAGCCAATTCAAAATTACAAATCCTATTATTTAGGACCCTAACAGTGACTCCACATGGGGATGGCATTTCCTGGTGAAATGTCAAGAACATTAAGATCAGTAGCCTTTGAAACTGTGACTGTAGTTAACTTGTAAATTGCTCTTCTGTGATTCTGCTTTATTCATACTTATGATGACGAACCCCTCAAAGCTCAGGGCCTTCTCTACAGGCTTCAACTTCAAAAGGTCACCATCCAATCCAATTTAAACTCTGCAATGTTATGTACAGTTAGAAAAGTAAAGTGAACTACTGTTAATCTGTGGATAAGTAATGCTTCAACATTCTACCATTAACAGGTCCTCCTGGTAGATCTATTCCATCTAGTACTCTCAAGAAAAATGCACTTGTACCTATGTAACGATAAATGATATAAGGGCCTTTCCATAGGAAATCAAATTCGCCATGTTTTCCTTTCTCTTCTCTTCTAGAATCTCATTTGATAACTTTATCACATATGTAAAAATCATCAGCTTTGGTCTCTTTATCAAAAATATTCTTGATTTTATCCTGGATCACTTGTGATTTGACATAGACTTCTTCTCTGGTTTGCTGCAAGTGTATTGTCTAATTTATCCTCCTTTGTATATCATTTAGTTCTACCTGAAATTCTTGAATGATCTTCATCACCGGTACTCCTAAAGAGGATGGGAAAACAACATCCATTCCATATACTAACTGATAAGGAGATGTACCAATGGACTTTTTGGTAGTTAGTCTATCTGCCCATAAGGCATTTACCAATCTTTTGTTCCATGTCTTCTTGTTGTCTTCTAATAGTTTCTTAATGATATTGACAAGGCTTTTGTTTGAGGATTATGTAAGTCCATTACCTTGAGGTTAATAGGCATTGGAATGGCCAAGGGTAATGTGATATTTGTTATAGAAGTCTACCATTTTTTTGGATTTAAAAGCAATTGCATTATCAGTAATGAGATTTTGTGGGCATCTAAATCTTGACAGGATATTGTTTTCAAGGAATGAGATAATTACAGAGTATGTGGCTTGTTTAGAAAGGATGGCTTCTATCCATTTAGCAAAGTAATCAGTGGCTATCAAAATCCATTTATGTTGGGCTGAGGAGGATGGATGAATTTCCCCAATGAAGTCTAAACCCCATTGTTGAAATGGCATTTCTATGGATATGGGTTTGAGAGGTAGAGTTAAAAGCTTCCTTTTGCCCTCAAATATCTGGCACTTATGACAGAAGGTCACATGTTTCTTGACATATGCAAAAAGGGTGGGTCAGTAAAAGCAGGACCTTAGAATATTGTCAGCAGTTGTTTTCTAATATAGGTGTCCTCCACAATCTCCTGCATGAAATTCTTGCATAACTTTGTCAACTTCATATTTCAATAATAAATTTAATAGAATGCCACCATTATCTTTCCAAAATAAAGCATTATCTATGATACAATATTTCATTGATTTCATTTTCAAAAATCTAGCTTTAGTTCTAGATAAACCAGGAGGAGCTTGTAAGTTTAGTAAAATAAATATGATATCTGCATACCAAAGTGAATCTGTAAAATCTTCACTAATCTGTGGAGTCACCATCTCTTCCTGATCATCTAGAGCACCAATGAAATTTATATCTAAAGCCTGACAATTCGATTCAGCCATGAGTTTAGCTAAACCTTGGCCTTTGATAAGTTTTGTAGGCTTTATTTCTATGTCATATTCCAAAATAGTGGCAATCCATTTGCCTCTCTTCCTTCAGGCCCATTCTGTGTCAAAATGTCCTTTACTACTAAATTTGCAACATAAGTAATGATATGTGAATACAAGATGTATACTCTGAAATCTTTAATAGATTTCACTAAAGCTAGTGCGTTTTTTCCATTATGTTGTACTTTAGTGTGGCATCTCTTAATGATTTACTGAAAAATGCAATAGGTTACTCATATCCTTGATCATCCTTTTACAACAAGACTGCTGCAATAGTATGATCTGAAGCAAAAGAAAAAATTATAAAATATTTTTGGAAATCAGGACTTATGAGGACTGGAGTTTTGGTAAAGGCTTCTTTGATGGCCTCAAAAGACTGTTTAGCCTCTACTGTCCACTTAAGTGTTGAATCTTTCCTTAACATGTTATTTAATTCTCTAATTAATTCTGCTAAGTTTGAAATGAATCTCATAAGAAAAATTACTTTGCCTAAAAATGACTGTAAGTCTTTGATGTTTCTAGGATGAGTGATGGTCAAGATTTCCTCTATTATAGTTGGATCTATTCTAATTCCATCTTTGGATATTATGTGTCCCAAGAGCTTACCTTCTTCTAGACCAAAGATTGTCTTTTTGGGATTTAAGGAAATACCAATTTTTCTGCATTTAATGAAAACTCTTCTTAGGTGATCTAGATATTCGTTATCTGATTTAGAAAATATTATGATGTCATCTTGGTAAACAACTAGAAATTCATGGATTTCTTTGGAAAAAGCTATATCCATAGCTCTTTGAATGTTTCTCCTGCATTCATTAATCCAAAAGGCATCTTCAAATACATGAAAGTACCCCAAGGAGTAGTAAATGCAGTCTTTGCTTGGTCCTCTAGTTGAACTAAGATTTGGTTGTATCCAGAAAATCCATCCAGCAATGAAATTCTGGATGAGCCTACTACCCTCTAAAGAATGTGGTCCATTTTTTGGAGAGGATAGTTGTCTTTTATGAGACTTTGTTCAAGTTTCTGAAATCAACACAGACTCTGGTTTCTCTTGTTTTCTTCCTAGTAGTGACCAAGTTGGAGATCTAATGGGTGCTATGATCTATGCATCATACATCCTTTTCACTTCCTTTTCAATGAGTGGCATAAGAACTGGATTAATTCTTCTAAGCTTATGTTTAAAGGGTTTATGATTTTCTTTGATGGGTATCTTGTGTTGAATTATGCTAGTGTCATAAGACTTAAGGTCTTCATAACTCCAGGCAAAGACATCTTGAAACTCTTTGAACAGACTTATGTATTTAATCTTTTCATCTGGAGGTAAGGATTTTGATATTTTGATAAGCTTGGGTTTTTCTTCAATCCCTATGTTACATTCTTCTATATCTGCTCTTAAAGGCTCCATTTTTTGTTTCCTAGCTACATCGTTTGAATCAAACATATCTTCTAATGGGACTAATCCCTTAGGCAAAAAGTTATTTTTAAGGTTTAGAATTTCAGGATCATCATTCATTATTTCTTATATTTATACATTTTCTAAGTTATCTATTTCTACTTTAGTGAAATTAGTGGGTTTACCTATATCTAAAGCATTCACATCTATCTCACTATTTATGTTATTATCTATTGTACAATCTATATCTATATTATAGTTTTGAAACTCTCCTTCAACATTCATGAAATCATAAATTTGAGAATCTTGTGAGAAAATCTGCCAATTTTTCAAATTGTTAGGTATAACAGGCCTATGTCTCACTTTTGCAGTGTACTGGTGGTTGTGTTGAAAAGGCAATTCGCAAGTACTAGATATTTAAAATGGCAACAAGAAATGCTAAAAATAGCACTGCTAAAAATAGCAGGGAATGAAAAATGGAAGTGCTAAAAATAGAATTCAATTTTTAGCAGTTTAGGATGGATTCCTATTTTAGTCAATCCCTGGACTAAAAATAGGAAGTAAAATTCGAATTTGATATTAATAGCAGTTTGTAAATTAATTAATTAATTCAACTTGAGTTAATTAGTTAAGGGAAAACAAACTTGAAGTCTATGTGAGAACATGCAATAGTTTATCTATTAATTGAGGAATTTATCCATCAATTAAAGTGATAAGGATGAGTTCTAATTTGAGTAGTAATTAGTTGGCTCAGTTAACAGAGTCAAGTCTAGTTGTATTTGATTTAAACAGTTTGTTTAAGTTAAGTAAGTTCAGTTAATTAATGCATGCTAGCATATAACTATTGTTCTTCAGATAACTGAAGATTCTCTCATGAATAACTCATGCATTTTAGTTCAGACAAAGACCCAGTTGAGATTAGAGGAGGGACAGTGTACTATCAGTTGAATGGATTTTTCCTATAAAGGAAAATCATCCAAGCAGAAGGATCAAGGTTCCTTGAGGATTGTGCAGTTTTACAGGGTGTGATATTAGTGTGAGAGATCAGTGTTACACATGGTAATAGGAGGATCACCCAGGAAAAACTGCGCAAGGAAATAGGAGGCTTGGAGGGCAGAGGAGAAGGCTTAGGAGAAGTCTTGATTTCCTATGAGCATCCAGGAGGATTGCACTGAGAGCTAGCTAGCTGTGAGAGCTAAGGCTTTGTGTAAACTTGATGTATTTCCACCTTCATCTGTGAGCATTGTACTGAGAGCTAGCTAGCTATGTGAGAGCTAAGGCTTTGTATAAATCCTATGTATGATAATACAGATAGTGGAGTTTTAGGCTGAGTCTTTCCTCGGATTATATTTCTGTGTTATGTGTGATTGAATTCTTCTTATCAGTTATATGTGTTCTTATTGATGTTTCTCATGTTCGATTAAGCTTCCACTAAATTGTTTTAGAAGTAGATCAAGTGTTTTGCTTTAGTATATTGCATTACCAAGTGATCTGCAGGTGGGAATTTCTACACTAGCAAAAGTGGCCAGACTGTGAGCCTGCATATTCTGTTTCCTAGGAATGGCTACAAAATCAGCTTCCAGAAGGTCTTTAACCAAATCTAGGACAGTCTCTCTATATTGGCTAAGTCTGGGACTATTTATAGATTATTCACCTTTGATTTGTTTAATAATCAATTCTAAGTCTCCCATGATAGAAACTCTCTTGGCTCCAAGTTTTCTAACCATTCGTAGTCCTAAGATTAGATCTTCATATTCTGCCATGTTGTTTGTGCATTTAAAGTTAACCTAAATGCATGACCTTCAGAATGATTATTTTCCATGTTGTGAATCCACGCTCCTGCACATGCTCCTAATCTATTCACATAACCATCAAAATCTAAATGCCATAGGGACTCATGAAAAATGTTTTCACTATCCGGAGCTTTGTATTTTTCTTCTACAGCTGTGATTTCCTTTTTTTCATGTTCTGAATTGTATAAGATAAAAGAGTCCATATCAGAATGCATGGAGTATATAGGGAAATTCTGTGGTTTTCCTGCACTACTCACCATGTATTTCATCAATGTTTCTCTATAAGTTTTTCCTTGTTGACCAAAAATAGGTATGGTGGCATATGACATGTCTAGTTGTAAAGATACCTGCAATTTTTCTCCCCATGAGTGAGATAAAGACATTCCATACCTGGGTGGGATATCAGCAACTACTATTTCCATGACAATACTCTTTGTTGGGCAGTAGACTAGAGTCACACACAAATCTTTAATCATGCCAAGGCACCTGACTTGGCTAGAATCAGAAGAAAAGAGGTCCTTGTATGGTCTGGTGTTATCTAAGTTTAGTCTCTCCATGATTGCTTTTAGCATTAAGTTATGAGATTCCCTTGAGTCTAGCATAGGATTATGTAAGATTTTATCGTGAACATTCAAGCTAATGTAGAAAGGAGGAATACCCCCTTGCTAATGTGTGCCATTTACTTCAGGACCAAACAATAACTCAGGTTGATCATCATTCAAATTCAAAGCATCCTCTCCTTCACCTATATTTAATGTTTCAATGATTTTTGGTCTATATGATTCATTTTTCACTAGCTCTATCAAAGGGACTAATATTTTCAATTTTGCTATCTCAGTCTTAATGTTGAATGGCAATTGAGTTTTGCTTGACTAGATGATATCTTCCTTAGCAAATGTGGTTTGTGTATTTTTATCTTCTTTTTCAGTACTAGGAAATTCAGTTTGTGTCTCAGCCGTTTTGTTTTGAATTCTCTTAATTGGAATGGTTTGAGTAATAGTTTCAGTTTGAGTTTTGGATGAAGTTATATCTACAATTTTTGGGCTGGAAGTCTCCTGAGTTCCTCTAGGGAGGATTTGTAGGATTTTGGTCAGATGAACTTCTGTTATCTTTTTAGTTTGGGTTTGGATTGATCTCTTAGTGGGAATTTCATTATTATTTTTACTTCTTAAGTTATACTATTTGTGAACCTCATATATAGCAGATTCATAGCCTTGTTTAAAGTCAAAGGACTCTCCATATTCTAATTTCAATTGTTGCAGCATGTATAATTCATGTTCTTCTTGAGTAAGAAAAACAACATCTTTATTTTTAATCCTTAATAAGTTTATCTGGGCGTCATCCTCTCCCTCATGGTTTTGTGAACCCTCAGCATAGTTTTCCTGGAAGGGTGGTCTAATTTGTTGATCTAGTATAACATTCTTTCTAGTGTTAGGATTCTTCCTGAAGTTGGGGTTTCTTATTGGGGGTGGTTGTTGATTCTCCCACTGAGTTTTTCTTTCTAATCTATCCATTATTCTTTTTACACTCTTTGCTAAACTATCTATTTTACCATCAGAAGTTAAAGTTTCCTCTTTAATAACAACTCTTTTTTCATTTCTCATCCTAGCCTTCTTAGCTAATAGATTGGCTTCTACACTAACAATATTACTTTGCATTTGTTCCAATGTTTCACGGTTTCTTTCCCTTAATTGGTATGACATATCAATGTCAAAACCATCAGGGAATTTGATCAATGCTAGGACTGTGGAGGATTAATATTAGCAGGGATTGCATTGTAGATGTTATTGAACCTAGTACAATAATCCTGAACTGACTCATTAGGAGCTCTTCTAATGTTATCATATTCAGATTGTATTTGGAGAGAGTTTTTCTTTCTTTCACATCTATCAATAAACAATCTATGAAAAGAAACTAAATTTGCAATATGATTAGGTGGTAAACCTTTGAGCCATTTCTTAACATCTCCTATCAATGTTTGGGCAAATAACCTCATTTGGACATTAGATTCATCGATTTCATGCAATGCAAAGTAGTCAGTCATTTTGTTCACATGATGTTGGGTAGTATACTGACTAGTAGCATCAAAAAGAAAGATTTTGCTTTGATAACCTTGGTGCATGTGTTGCGCCTCCAAAATGTCTTCAAAATGACATCCACTTTCACCTTTACCGCCACCATTTCACTCACATGTCATAACTTCATAACCATATAACCTTTCATTAGCCACCATTTTCATAAATATATGGGTTAGGATCCTTATTTACCAAAGTTATTTATTTTATGTGTTTAAAGTGAATTTATGATTAAAAACTAGGAAATTAACATGGTTTCATGTATCTATATATGTGGCTTGAGTTTCATGACATGTGTAAGTCATTTGGAAGTTTCCAAGGCACCCTTATGTGGCCTCCAATGCTCAAATTCGAATTCCCTTCAAAGGAGATTTGAATAAAGGTCAAAGAAGGATATGTGTCCTATTTGGATTGTAACTCTATGAGGTGTCTCATCATTTCTTATTTGGATTAGAACTCTATGAGACACTTAGGGGATATGTGTCTCATTATGAGCTATTTGGTTGTAACTATAGGAGATTTTAGTGGATCTTCATTAAATAGGGTAACTTCTTATATTTTTGTATAAATAGGAGAGCCTTCTCCTTTGAAAGGCATGTGTAAAGTTGGAGAAATTCTCATGTTTTTAATAGAGAATTTGGAGCTTATACTTGGAGATTTGAAGATTTAGTTTTGCTTGCATATGGAGCTTATTCACTTGCCATCCTCATACACCATTGGAATGGACATCTAATGATTGTGAGATTTAATTGCTTTTATAAATTAAAGTTCATTTGCTTTCTTAGTATTAGTTTTAGAATGACTGTGTAATCTTTGCTTTTATAAAAACATTTCAATATGGAAGATTTATGTATTTTCTAATTGGATTAAGTTTGAGGCAAGGGCTCATAGTTATTTAGTTTCCTTTCATGTTCTGATATTTACTTTCTTAGATCAAACTATCAATTCATTGTATAATTGAATAAAGGATCAGGCCAAGAAGGTGACTTCGAATTGGGTGATTGAATGTCAATCTATGCAATCATTGAGCTTTACTTTTTCATGCTTTTATATTTTCTTTTAAGATCCTCATTTAATTGCATTAATTGATATTCCTAAAGATCATTCTAAGAAATTGATTTAATCATATTTCAAGATTGAATGGTTGAATATTTAATACATGGAATTACTCAGTTATTTTCTGCACACTTTACTTGATTTTTTAGGACATTAGAAGTTAAAGTAAAAATAGTTGCTTACACATCATCTCAAGAAGGTAACACTTCATAACTGAATGCCGGAGTAACTAAGTATAAATTAGTTGTTTTATATTTCACAAGTTAGTTGAATTTCATTTTCATTATTTGATTTCATATATTAGATGTGTTGTATAGGTAAATCCCCTTTGCGGATAGAGGCGATCCCACTAGCCTAAATGGGGTCTAGCAACAATCAAACAACGCTAACACGCAGGTTCCTAATTGAAAAGTAAAAGCCGATGATGAGGGCCTACCTCGAATCCAATGCTAGTATTCGTAGAAGAGTTGTCTCTTCCGTTCTTTCGCTTCAGCTGGTCACAATCCTCATGATCCTCATGAACAAACAACTGCACATGCAAAGAACAAGACAAATACAAGCATAAAATCCAAGAAATGCAACTATGTATCAGTCAAAAAGGATACAACTCAAACATCATTATAAAGACAATATGAGTGGAACCATAATGAT
>APFE030344606.1:15405-38678 GCA_000404065.3 Pinus taeda | reverse complement strand
AAAATTATTATTATAAATAAAGGCATGGTTGGCTAACAACATTCCCATTCCATCTAGCTCATTCCTCTATTTATTCATTCCTACGAGATCTGTCTTACACACTTATTGATCTATCATTATGATGAGCCACGGTGGATGGCTCGAAACATTGATTCTAACAATTATGAATGCGATGATTCCAGAAGAAAACTCTACACATGGTACAAATTGCAAAAGCCTTAAAACAATAAAGGATACTATATTTCCCTGTTTCACTTGTAAATAAATTTTATATGAAGCGGTGTGTCATAAAGGGTAGAAAAATTGATGAATGCAATAGTCATACAAGGTGAAATGAGTGAATAGTAGAGGATTTTACCTTGATAAATGTGCAATTTATGGATGTCATGAAAGCAAGTGTCACCTATATAAATGGTGATGTGACATAGCCAAGTGGAAACACCTCCATATAGTATCTAAGCTAGGAGCAAGAGGCATACAAACTCTAGAGGGCAAAAATTGTGTCCTAAACTCAAAATTCGACAAAATTATAGTCATTAGAAAGCTCTAGATGCGTAGAATACAATTGTGGGTCCAGAATTATCATTTATGTGGTCTAAGAAAAGAAAATTGTATTACCCACTTACTTAATACTACATTGGGGATTAGGTATGTTATAAAGAAAGCGAAAGAAATGCTAAGGTGACATCGGATAACCCTTCTCCATTAGCCCTAAATTTTCGCTTATGTCTAGGGATTTTCCACTTGAATTGAGGGCTTTGGAAAGTAAAGGATCTCACACTTGTAACTAGATATGTGGCATCATCACCAAGCTCCACATGTGTACCTACCTCTTGTTCTTGAAGTCTGTTAAAGGTACTTGTGTTGAAAGTAATATATTTGAATGCTCCACTATCCACATACCATTTGACCTAAGAGACAAAGTTAGATAGAAGTTGTGAGACCATGGAGAACATTGTCTCAAACTTGGATATAAGCTCATCCACTTTTATTGTGGTTTAGCCTTCCCCTTATTTTTAAAAGATTGAGAAGCATATTGGCCAAACCTCTCACACATGAAACACTTAATGTGGCTCAAGTCCTTCATATCTTAATTTGAGGACCCTAAATCCTCTTTATTTCTCTACTAAACCTTCTTGGTCCATTCTTTCTTACTACCTTTCTTCATCTTAAAGAGGGTGCTCTTCTTCCCATAACTATAACAATGTCAAATATTTTATCCTCCTAAAAGAAATCATCACATAGCTTTGCAAAGGTGGGAAGCTTATCTTAGTCATAGAAACCCAAACAAAATGTTTCCAAGAACAAGAACACCTATTCACGGTCGTGGGTACTAACTCTTCACTCTTGACATATTTTCATACATCACATTACTAAGTTCAATAATATTCATCAAATGAATGGTTAGGTTATATGTCTTTCTCATCTATGTGACCTTAAGGTTATTCTTGAAAAGCATCTTCCAATTGATCTTCTCACTCTGATAAAAAATGACTAGAGCATCAAACATCTCCTTACTCGTGGTATTATCAACAATGTGAGAGATTAAGTGATCCTTCACAAGTCGAGAATGAATCAATTTACCTTGGCCATCTTATTTTTATATTCTACCTACTTCATGGAATGAATGGGCTCTACAACCTTGTGTTAATTTTTATTAGGGCTACATTGTTCTTTGCTTTAGATAATTGCATTTTATCATTTACATATTGAATTCACCCCACAACATCATTACATTATTAGTAACATGTGCAGTTATATAGAAAGAACAATAGAATCATCAATGAAACGGAACATAAAGGAACTATAGAAGAAAAACATTCACACATAGAGACACCGAGATTGGTTAGAGACCAAGGCAAAACCCCATAAGGGGTAAAACCCTTTCAAATTATTTTTCTTACTAGATTTTCATTGAATGTTTCAGTAAAGAAAGAGAGTACAATAATCCAAATATTTATCCACAAGACTATCCAACAAAAAACAACCAAACAATATCTCAAAGATAAACCCAACAATAATGTTGATCAATACCATGATTCAGAAGCCTGCAGTCAAATGTCATCATGTGCGGTTGAAACTCTCCAACCACAAGCATAAGCTTGTGTATGTGCAGTTGCAGCCAAAATTCTCTGTGGCAACCCTGCAACTGAGAACCAAAAGCCCTAATCACACATGTGATCTTGAGACCCTACAATTTCAGACCTATGTGAACCAACCTCATACATGTGAGATACCTAACTTACTAACAATAAGGATCACACAACCCCAACCTTTCTTAACTCATTGGCTAGATGGGGAGCTACAACCTCAACAAGCTCGGCTTGTGGGGATTGTTAGCACTTGAGATTTCACCTAGGCTGAGATAGACAAACCTCAAAGCTACATCAAACCATTTCACCTCGTAGCTAGCCCTACGAGGTATGAGAAGGCTCTCTCGGGTCAAACTCGGTGGATTTTTCAATAGGATGAGTTGACCAATTAGAAACACTGATTTTAGGCTAGTAAAATGATAAGGAGGGTTGATTTAAAGTTTTTGGGGTTTTTGGTGGCAATTGGAGGGAGTGCAATTCAGGGTGCGGGGATTGAGCTCAGTTTTTGCAGGTGAGTCTTTGGGGCAAGGTAGGAGTTTTTGTTGATGCCTTTAGCTGAGATGGATGATCAAGGAGAGAAGAAGAGAGGCTAAAGAGGGCAAACAATGACTTTGAATCCTCTCTAGACAGTGGAAAACATAAATATTAAACAAAATTGAAAGCTGAGCATGGCATGCATGAATTCAAACTTTATCACTTCTTTTGTTTAATTAGCAGCAAGAGAATAAGATATGTAAAACATAAACACACTTAAAATGACAGTAGGAAACGCACCATCAGTACAATAATCCACAAGAATCCACAATGAAGTCTGCAAAACCCTGGCCTTCCTTTTCCTCAAGTTGCAAAGATACAAGTAGAATATACAATAGAGCTTCTCCCTCAAGAGTCCAACCATGAAAATGAGAAAGAGAAGGCATAATATAGAAGGTCTAAACTCTTCCCCCACCTCTAGGGGTCGAGCTCAGCTTCCTAGGAGCTGTTACAACTAATCCTAAATCAGTCACTAGATAATAGGCCAGCTCAACAACTTGCCTCTAAAAGTTAGGAAGCCTATCCATGCATTAAATATTCACTATTTACATCAAAGAAGCTTCTAGAAGAGATAAAGAAGAGTAAAAGTATCTAATGCCATGAAATTTACTCAAGAATCCATCATTTACATGCCCAAATGGTCAAACCAAGTGAAAACAGTGCTTTGCTGGCCGAACTGGTAAAAAACTGGCAAAGTTTGCTTGACTGGTCGCACCTCTGGCTTGACTGGTCGCACCTTTTGGCAGATCTGTTTGAGGGCCTTCCCGGAGTCCAAATCAGGTGCAGGATAGCGCGTTGGAAAGGTATGGAAGTCGACTTTCCAAACCAACCGGAATTTCTGAATTTGGAGTTGATTTGACCCCTCAAAAATCAAATCTCCCAAGACTGATTTCTGCAACTCAAAAAAGAGGCAGAAAGTCAAAATTTGCCTGTATTTTGAGCTTTTGGGTGCCCAAATCTTCACAAAATTGGAAACCCTTCCATAGGCAAGTGTAATTTTGCATGAAAAATCCAACCATGTAGAGTTTTCCCCGTTCCGAGCTGTATCGACGACTGGTCTCGTACGGGGTGAGACCACTCGAGTGGCCAAAACCTGTAAAATTCACAAAAATGCCAAAAATGCCTCAAAATTCTCAAAATCTCTTGGGTTTGCTGCTTGGAGGAAGATAATGAGTACCGTGGTGAGTGAGAGAGGCCTCGGCCAAGATACTTAGCGGGTTCGTCTTCTTCCTTCCTTTGGGAGCCTTGGTCAACCTCCTTTGAAGAATTTTCATCTTCGCCTTGCAAACATGCATTCTTGCCCAATAATGATTTTTCATGTTCCTGAGCAACTTGTTGTTCCGATTGGCCTTAGCCAACAGCCCCTCTAAGTGTGTGTTGACTCAGATAAGCATGGACTCTCTCTCTTTGGGTAGCAAGTCACCGGGCCTCCTAGGTTGATGACTCGGTCACTTTGAATTCTCCATAACTCGTCCAATTCCTTCTCATCCTCTAGTTGTTTGTTTCGCTGCTCCAAATATTTGATTACCCATTTTGCCATCAGTAATTGTGTCTGCAACGAATGGATCTCGGCGCTTTGCTCTTGGATAATATCCTTGAGCTCTGTGCTAGGAGAATGAGCGTCGAGATCAATAACCGGAGCACCAGACACTCTCTCCCCAATCATGGGCTGCTTGCCCCTCTCTGCTACCTGTGCTGCTGTCGGCAACGAGGCCCCTTCCACCTGGTGTGGAGATAACACTCGCTGATCTGATGATGATGACGAGACCCCTTCCACCTGCTGTGGAGAAAATACTCGTCGAGTTGCTGCAAACAAGGTCCTATGACCTCTCTGATATGTACACTGCAGTGGGGAAACAACATGTCTCGGCACAATAATCTCGGGCTGGTGTGATGGACCTCCCTCCTCATGAATGGCCTCTGGCTCTAGCTGTGGCTGTGGTGGCGCTATAAAGACCTCATGATAAATGAAGTCTGCCCATGGAATTCCCTGCTGACTCAGCTGATGAGAAACAACGAGCTGAATGAGACCATGATGACACAAACTCCTATGCTGCTGATCTGGGGACTGCCTCTAAAACACGGATGACATCCTCTGAATGTCCTGGAAGAAGAAAACTGGGATGTTCATCATCCTCACTCGGGTAAAGTGCATCAACATGCGAATGTGACAAGAGAAGACCTGTGAAAATCTTCCCTCGCATGTAAATTACTGCATGATAAGTCGCATGATCGAAGCATACTCTGCCCAGAGGAATCTGAAAGGAAAGACCCCTGACAAGTGACTCATGAATTCTGGCCTGATATATGGCTCAAAATAAACAAAATCCAGCATTTTGCGCTTGGGCCACACCTCACCCACATTTGGTATCCCGGTAGCCTCTGAAATCATCTCCGGAGATAGTACAAAATTCACCCCTGCAAGAGTGACCTTCCCATCATGAAGGTGTAAAACAAATAAACGGGCCAACTCCCTGTGATGCTGAATCTGAGCAAGCCTCTCACAGAACTGAAAACATGACATATAACGGAAACCATTCATGGCCAAAGGACAGGCCTGCAATTCTGCCAAAGAAGTGGGTTCCTGTCTCCTATGATGACCACCTTTGCCCCCCTTACGAGGCCTCTGCTGTACCTCCACCTCTGTAGATGATGAATGGTCATCACCTTGCTTATAAGTCTCGGTATCTGACATGGTTTTGGAGCAAGATGGGCAAACTGAAGGATAAATTGAACTGCTGCCTCTGCCTGCAAAATGCTGAGAAGTATGCTGTTTTCAAGGGGAAAAAATCATAAGGGAAATGTTAGGGGAGGAATTTTTAATAAGGAATGGGAAAATATATAAAAACAGGGATTTTTAGGGATAATTCACAAAATGTTAAACACATCATCTCATCTTCCATCATTAGGAAATCATTTGCAACGAAATACTTTATTAGGATTTAATCATAGGGGAATAAGACTTCTTCTTGTCATAAGGGAAACAGGATTTTAGGGAAGGAGTAAAGAGGAAAACAGGGCTTGGTTTTGGGGAGACACAGCAATATTCTTTTGCAGACAATAACTACAGCAATATGTCCATTTTATAAATATGCACAGCTGCATCTTTCTTGTTTTTTCTATGGATATACAACAACAGCATGCCTTTTTTTTTTTTTAATGACTATATAGAGCAATATCTCTTTTGTTCGTATTTGGTCATTTTGGCATATCTCTTTTCTTTTTAACATAACATTTTTATATTTTTTGTTATTCTTTTGTTTTCCTTGCTGTTGTTCATTTAGTTTGCTTGCTGTGGGGAGGGTATTATGGTTTGGGTAGAATACATGAAAGGGCATTAGGGTTTTGTAAAGGATTTTGAGGAGGGATAGGGTTTTAGGAATTTGGGATGGGAATTTAGTATTTAGTGCAAATGAGAGAAGAGATAGATATATTACAACATTTGTGAATTAAATTTCATAGGAAACAAGGAGGGAAAAAGAGGGATTTAAAACCTTGAAAAAACACACAAACCCTAGCATAATGCCTACATTAACAACAGCCAAATTTACCCATTCTCTTGCAAATCTTAAATGATAAAACCATTAGACACATCATTATTTCATCATCCATTAGCATCATTTATGAATTTAGAGCCTACCTCAATCGATTTAGCAACTTAGGAGGGCGATTTGATCGATTTGGAGGGTTTCTGGACAAAACAGGTCGAGTGGTCGCGCCCCTGTTCTAAGTGGTCGCGCCCCTGTTGAGTAGTCGCGCCCCGCCCAACTGGTCACGCACCTGGTTTGAGTGGTCGCACCCCCTGAAAAAGACTCTAACTGCTGCAAATCGCCTCTTTGAGCTCTCTCTTGTCTTTGCAAACTCTCACATGCATAATGAGACATGTTTAGAGGGAATTTACTCCTTATAGGCCCAAGTTTAAAAAAAAATTAAATCACCAAACCCACTTTCTAATGTTTTTTGCTTTGTCATTCACTTTAACATTGTTTTTTAAGTTTACTTTGCCTGAATTTGATCTTTTGAGTGCTTTAACTCCGTTCTTTTTGCAGGTTGACTATCTGATGGACTCTGGTGAGGAAACCAGGGTTATTGCCGACATTCTGAAGACTTTTGAAAATTTTCCTTATTTTTGCAAATTTTACATGACCTTGGGTTTAAAAACAGAGTTTTTAAATCCAAGGTATAACTGAGCTGTAGCTGATGAAAAATATCAATGGAACATATTTACATACTTCCTTCCGGCTTGCTGGGGACTATTAGACCTTTGACTCATGACCTTGCAGTGATTTTGACCAAAACCCTAGACCTAGAGTTGGGATTTCAAGACAAAAATAAAATAAGTGTAACACAAGCTCGTTCAAATGATATGACCTGATCCAGCAAAGCCAAGAAGGGAACAAAGACCAGCTCCTCCATCAGTGTTATGGCATGCCTAACGGGATGCAAAACTGATGCTGATGAGACACCTACCTATGCATATGCAAAGAGCTTTTGATCACTGATAGAGGGCTCAAGACCGACACTAACAGGTTGTACCCTGGGAAAGTACACCAAGTCTTCCTTTCATGAACGAGATAGTTGAGTAAAGGCTATCTTAGATCGAGATCATACTGATGTGTGTAGACCATTCTCAATGGCATCCACAACGAAGCAAAGGAATTATTTGATTTTCATTGATGAATATTCTCGTAAATGCTGGAATTATTTCATGTAGAAGAAGGACCAAACTTTCAAAAAAATTTGTGAGTTCAAATATTTTGTCGAGAAAGAGTCAGTAGAGAAGATCAAGTCCTTGAGAAGCGACAATGGTGGAGAATATGTCTCTCAAGAGTTTAAGGTCTTATGTGCAGTGGAAGGAATTAAATGAGAGCTGACGGCATCTCATAACCCACAACAGAGTGGGGTGGTCGAGAGGAAGATCAAAAGTATTGTAGGGGCAACATAAGCAATTCTACATGACCAAGGCCTACTATTTCACTTGTGGGTTGAGACATGCAACACAATGGTCTATTTGTAGAATAGAAGCCTGCATCACATACCTGGGATGAAGACACCAAAGGAATCTTTCTCTGGTAAGACACCAAATGTGGGTCACTTTAGGATCTTTGGCTCATCTGTATATTACTGTGGGACAAAAGATGCACGGAAGAAGCTTGAGCTGACAACAAAGTTTGGGATATTTGTGGGGCACACTGATGCACCTCACAACTATTGGGTGTACTTGCCTACAAGTTGGAGGATAGTGGTTCGCAGAGATCTCAATTTTGATGAGCAGAAGGCCATGTGAGTTTCCCTTGAGGGGGAGATCCAACTACAGGTTGTGGATCAACTGTTGGTTCCTAAGGAGTAGGAGCCTCAGACTAATGCGGAGTAGCTGCATGAAGAGGTTCTAGGAGTGGAGACATCCACTCAAGCAGAGTCTTCCAAAGATGGACAGAAGCACATAAGAGAAGTTGACAAATTGTTGGAGGATGCGAGAGAGAATGTGGGAGCACCATCTTCTCAGTGTAGATAGAGGAGGTCACTTAAGAGGTACACTAGATACATGGCCCTTGCTAGGGAATGTGCTGAGACTGAGCCATCTTCCTTTGAGGAAGTAGTGCAGTAGCCAATTTGGGTTGAGGCTATGGTGGAGGAGTATCACTCCGTAGTTCATAAAAATGTTTGAGACGTGGTTCTGAGACTAGAGAACAAGTCAGTTGTGAGTTCCCGTTGGCTTTACAAGGTAAAGCAAGTTGCTGATGATGTGAGGATCATGTTATTGCAATCTATTTCGACAGAGGAGAAAGATGTTGACATTTTTACAAAGGCATTGTCAAAGTGTAAATTTGAGTTCCATAGAGACAGGATCAGGGTGGTAGATAATCCCTTTCTTGTTGGGAGGGAGTGCTGAAATATGGAAACAAGAATATTCTGATTTAATTTGTACTTGAATTAAATTGTGAATTAAAATCTAATTTAGTCTTAACAACTACTTGGAAATAATTAATTAATTTATTTTGAATTAATTAGTTGGAGAAATTCAAGTTAGAAGACTTTCTGAAGTCATGCATGAGTTATCCCTTAAATTGAGGAGATAATATTGAGTTATATTTGAGTTATAATTAGTTATCTCAGTTTACTGAGTTAAGTCCAGTTAAATTAGTTCCAAACTATTTGAGGAACTAATGGTGAGTTAACAGTCAGTTAATGCATGCATGCACTCAACTAGTGATACTCTAGTTAACTGAAGATTCCCTCATCAGAAATTGATGCATGTCTATTTTGAGAAAGACCCAGTTGATATTAAAGTCAATGACATTGTACTATTAGTTGTATGTGTTTTCTCAAAGAGAAAACTCATGCATGTAGTCAAGGTATCTTTCCTTGAGGATTGTGTAGTTCTGACAGTGTGTGAGATCAGAGTTTTCCACTTGGTTGAAGGAGATCATCCACAAGGAACAACGCAAGGAAATAGGAGCTTGGAGGGCAGAGAGGAAGGCTGGAGAGAAGCCAAGATTTCGTGTGAGCATCTATGAGGATTGTACTGAGAGCTAGCTAGCTATGAGAGCTAAGGCTTTGTATGATTCCTATGTATTTCCACGTTGTATGATAATATAGATAGTGGGGTTTTTAGCTGAGGCTTTCCTCAATTTTTTTTTGTGTGTATTGTGCATTGGTTCTTCTTCTTATGGTTATATTGTTTAGCTCGATCTTTAAGCCTCCATAAATTGATAGTAGAAGTAGGTTATAGTATTCTTATTTGATTTATATTGCATTATTGGGTTAACCTACATCAGATTTTCTACATCCTTTGTTCTCATCTAGTGTTCCCTCCTTGAATACACTCTTTCATCATGAAGTCATGCACCCTTTCGAAAATCATGCATGAAATTTCTTGTTGCATGTGGGCACACTCCTAGACAATAGTAACCCACTTCACTTCCCTTAACTAACTCATTCACTCATCGACAAGTGGCTAAAACGCATGGAATGGATTTTCATGTAATGTCTTTATAATCAAACCAGTTAATCATTCTTTATCATAATCATTCTCATCTGGGTTGGGTTCACATCTTTGGATCAAAAATCTCTGTATCGAAATTCATTCCAAGTAAGTTTTACATGTTGATTCTATTGGTTTCCTTTGACGTTTGTTTTGTTGATATTGATTTCCTTGCTAGAATTTCACTTCTTTTCAACTTCTGTAATGGAATTGTAGTTCATTGTTGCCTTTACAAGTGTCAAATTTTTGTCGCTGATTTTCACTCTTCACATTACATTCATGATTGCGACGCAATCTATAAAATCATGTGGATATTTTCTCTTAACATTCTTATCTTTCTATCTTGTTGTTGATCTTGTCCTTGATCCATTTTAACACAAAGTGAATTTCTGGAAGCTAGAGCCTAACTATCTCAAAAAATTGTTCCCATAAAGACAAGTTTCCCTCAAGATCACACTCCTTCATCACAAAGAATTTCTCCCTCCTTGAACACATGAGTGCACCCTGAAGGCTCGAATGTTTCCCTCTTGTTACTGGGAAAACTAGTGTCCATTCAGAGCTGCTAATCCCACTAAGATGGGTAGCTATCTTAGAAATAAGCAAACTAAAGTTACTTGTGTCTTCTTTTATGAGAGATAGATGAGAGAGAAGTAGAGAGTACCAACCTTAGTCTTTCGCTTGGCAACTTGCTTGTTTCCTCCCTCCTTTGATAGAGCTTCGCCACTCTTTCCCCACTTGTCCTGCTTCAAAGAACACCTGTAGAGTCAAAGAAACATAATACCACCAAAGCATAGAGATCTATAACCATAAACAATATAGGATCAGATGTATATTGACCATACAAATGCATACACCAATACAAGATTCAGAAATATACAAGAATATAGAGGAAAACTCAAATAGATTTATTGATAAAAGTAGTAGAAGAGAGGATTACAACCCAGTGGTCTGACCCAATGCCATCCTCCCAGCATGAAAGCCCTCTTCACCTCATGAAAAGCTAGATCACCCAACACTATGATGTTTCACAGAGAAACCAATAGCACTTCCTTACAAAATACAAAATTCCAACCTCCGGATCTCTAGGATGAGGGATCCATATATAGATTTTTGCAGGCGGGTGAGACAACTTCTGGGATTTTGATTAGTGTCATTTCTCAGATAGTTCTTGGTTCCACTTGGAGATTTCATCATCTCTTACTTATCCCTAGGCGAATTCAGAGAGGCAAGTGTCAAATGAGCAGTTTCTAGAAGATTCTCTGAGTTTCCACCTAGCAAATTGCCTTTGCTATTTGTCTACTCTCACCCATCACACCCTACAGAAGGGCTTTTCAGCATGCATCACACCCCCCATGCGTAATAGGTGAGATGCATCGCACCCTGACCATGGAGCAGGTGAGATTGTCTAGTTTTGACCAGTTCTGAGCAGTTTTTCAGGGAGAACTTCTGGGAAATGATGTAATCAGCTGACCTTGTTCCTTTAGGGTATGAAATAACACTTTTAAGGGCTTAGAAGCCCTTGGTTTATGGACATATGTGATTGGGGTTGCAGTGCCCAAATATGTCTATAACAGTTACCCCCTAAAGCGTGAGGTTGTAAATCTTCTGATGTCAGGTGAAATGCTTTACCATGAGGATCTGAGGTTTTTCGAACTAGAAGGTGACCTGTAATAAGATACAATACAATACATTATCTTCATAATATTTTCATGATCTAGCTAAGGTAGGCATTCCCATGCTCAACTTTATAAATTCATTTTCATGTACATAGGACGGACAACCGTCTGTGTGGCACACTGATGATTCTGGTAGAGCCATCATCCCTTAGCTTGGACGATTATCTGTGCAGCTATGATGTACAATTGATGTTTTTATTTTTCTGAATATATCGCAGCCCAGATGGATGAAACTACATCTGGGGTCTTCAAACTAGTTCAATCTTTGCTCAAGGTACAAGTAAATCCATGTGAAAAGATGTTCTGATGTCGAACATGGAAAGACATCGCTTGATTACTAGCCAATGATGTAAGCTGTTAATAGGTGCGAGAGGAATCGCCGATAATGATGATGACCCTCAAGGTACTGCAGTACAATTCACGTGGTGTAAATGCATGAGTCTATGTTTAACACCATGTAAAATCTTTCAGTCGAAGGCCATTGATGTAAACTTGTTGTCAGAAGTGAGAAACTTGCCATTGAGGCATGCAAGCTTCAAAGTATTGAAAGGGTTGTTCCTAAGTCAACTTCTTGGATAATGAGCTGATGTCGACAAGAAGTGACCCATCGTAGGAGGGCCTTAATGAATCCCACATCTATGACACAAAACGGAGCAAATAATTTTGTGGAGGTGAAAACGATCTGATGATACAAGGTTCAGGGTGGCGGTCATGAAAGAATGGAGCGTTAAGGTATTGCAGCGGATGAGGCATAAGTTGGTTTGGTGAATTCTCTGAGTGACTTCTCTTGAACGAACATATCGACGACACTAAAATGGATTAGTAGCGTTAACCCCAAAAATGGATAGTACGAAGGACCAATGGTGATATGACCAGTGAACGGAATAACCCAACCCAACTTAATCATGGTGATGGAGGAAAAGTGTTATGTTCAAGAGTGACCTGCTACCAATAAAGTTCTTCAATTTTTCTTCCCAATTTTTCCCCAGTCATTTCTAACCAGTACCACTTTATTTTTTTCAAGCTTGAGGAGGATAACATATGATTGTTCTATAATTTTCCCTCTGGGCAAAATTGTCACTATGTTTTAACGAGCCTAGTGATAGTGAAACTCGCTCTTCTCTATAATGGATAATTTTGTCGCTATTGTTCTAATGAGTTTAACGACAAAAATAACTTTTTCCTTCTCAATTTTAGAGAGTTTGAAAAGAGACGGAAAGGAAACTCCAGTAATCCTTTTTCATAGTATAATCCCTTAAGTCCGAAAAGGTATAAAATGATATGAAAGGGATGACCTTTTCACTTTTAACGAGTTGCAAAAGACAAGCACTCGATCTTTGTGTGTAATGATCCCTCATGTCTGAAAAGATTAAAATATAGAGGAGGTATGGCACTTCCAATGACTTTAACGAGCTAGAGAGGCCAATTGCTCGACAATCTTTTTATATTTTACGAGTCTAAAAAGAGCTTAAAAGAGACTTGTCTTTGAGGAACGAGTCATCTTTTCAAGGAGTATCTAGTTCCAGGTAAGGTTTGGAGCTTTTCAATCATGATAGTGTAAAGAAGGTGGCTAACAGAATCACTCTTAGTAGTTGTTCCTCAAAAGGGTAAACAATCAAGTGGAGGCGGATGATCAGCTAAAAAGTGAAGGCGATGGTAAGAACATGACCAAGGCTCAAAAGCTGATAGTAATGCAATCACAAAGGTTATTTACCAAAAGTGGGTTCATTTTTTAATGAGCTTAGACTTTGGGGGAACATATGCTCATAACTAGGTTTATTTTTTAACGAGCTTGAACTTTGCGAAAACATTGCTCGCGCCAGTTGTATAATAAGGATATCTCTCTTCAGTAGGTTCATTTTTTAGGGAGCTTGCCCCATGTGCAACGTTTCTCTGGAGCCTTTTTTATGCAAGCTAGGAATGACCCACCCATGAGGTTAAAGGGTTGAGAGCCTAAAAATTACGAAAATAAGCCTACAAACTACAAAAATAAAAGGTTGCTTTTCACTTGCAAGCAAGAGGTTTACTTGCCCCCAGGTATAAAGAAAAGTAGAGTTTCCAGGTTACCATATGGAAGTTCTCGCATTTGTAAGATCATTGGTTGGCTCTAGTATTGCAGCAATAATGCAGAAACTCTTGGGACTCCCTTCTTTACTTTTATCAACCCGGTTGTTCGTAACAAACTTGGAGGCGACGGTGCTGTATGCATAAGTACTAGCTCTTGTCGCAGCTGTCACTTGGTCAGCTGGCACAAGTCCACTAGGGGCTTTAGCCAACTTCTATGAGCTCTTAGAAGAAGCTTTATAATTGATGGATGAAAGCTAACTCAAAGGAAGCTACTCTACTTGCAAAAAGAGATTGAAAAACTGAAGGAAAGTGCAAACCCTAGCAAACCCTAATTCTACCAGCTAGTCCTACTGATGCAAAGATGAGAATGAAAACTACTGAAATAGATGCCATTACTTTTATGAAGCTAAAATACATGTGTTTAGACTACCTTTTTCCTAAGAAAACATCTTTTTGTATTTTTGATTAAGTTGTCAATTTCATCATGCATATGCTTGAACTGTGCTTTACTGTGCAGGGGTGGATCAAGGAGGAGAAATCCTTGGAAAATGTTGGAAAGGTTCAGAGAGGGTCTAAGGAGTCCCTAACACCCTTCCAGAGAGTTTCCAAAAGTTTGGATATCAAGAACCTCATTTGTGATCTTCTACAGGAAGTCTGCAGGGGTTCTACAGGATGTTCAAGAATTTCTACAGGATGTTCAGAAATTTCTACAGGATGTTTGAAAATTGGTTTTTAGAGGATGGGTGAGTGGGGGAAGATGCATGGATGGATCTGGAGGTAGGGTAGGGGTCTAGAGTGGCCTAGGGACTGGTGGATGGAGTGGTGAGAAGGGGTAGAAGGCTGACTTGGCTTGAACAAGGCTAAGGAAATGATTGAGCAAGAAGGTAGGGTTTCGTGGAAAAAAAGGACAAATGGGAGATGAGGAACTCAACTAGGAGATGGAATAGGTGGCTCAGATGATGCTTTGGGTGAATGAAAGAGTGGAGGAGATGCCCTGCACGATGTACTTCGAACAAATCAACAAAGTCTTTCAAATGATCAAAACCTGAGCTAATCTAGTCTACCTATCAAAAGCATGAAGGAAAAATAGCTGTATTGGAGAGAAAACCATGTACATCAACTATGCAGAGAAACATTTCAGAGCTCTAAACTCATAACTAACTTCTGTAAAGGAAAAAATTACACTAAGGATTGCATGGTCAAGCAAACTAGTGTTTTTGTTGGGGCAGCACTGTTTCTTCAATTCCAGCGCCTGATCCAATAAGGATGAGGTGAAACTGAGAGTGTGGTTGTCCCTTTTCTTTGAAGCTTTTTCTGTTATTATCCTACCAAAACCCCTGAAGCAATTTCATTCATAAATAATGATCTATCCAAGCAACATAACTAAATCTGACTAACAGAAATATGTTCAAATGCATAAAGGGAAACAATGATGAATAAAGGAAACGTAACAGGACAGAAAGGAGGCCCTAGGCTCTTAGGTTGGGCCCAACCTTGAGAGCTATGGCTCCTATAGAAAACTCGGATTTGATATAAAATCGAACTACTTCTCATTATCAAAAAATAATCATAAGAGTGATGCCAAAAATGGCTACAAAAGAACAAAGTAAACTAGCAACACTAAGGTGAAAAATACACAATGGTTTCAAAAGTCCCTTACGAAGGCTGAGGCCTCAACATCTATACATCACGAGGGACCTAGCTGGCCTCCTCAATTTGTGGAACTTGGCTGTCCAAACTGTGAGTTAGACAGTCCCTTCTAAAATCTGCTTGGCTGCCTTCTAGATTCAGTTTCGGTGGTCTTTGGAGCTCGGAGTTGGGGGTGAAGATCCCGAGGAAGGGCTATTTAATGCCATAGACAACCCCCTACGAATCCTCACCTCAGGCTTGGCTGTCTTTTAGCCCATGATTTCTCGATTTTGCTCCAACATGTGTCTAAAAACCTGAAATAAGCACGTGTTAGCCACCTAGGAAGAGTGACTACCCTTATTCGTACAAATGACATAAACATACTGAAAATAATGCATAAGCTATGGAAAATGAAGGATTTGAACAAGGACTGAACAAGGATAATTAGGCCAAATGAGCCCAACAAGTTACCAATTTTGGGGCTCATCATCACCCCCTGCTAAAAGGGTTGCTCATCCACTGAGCAACTAGTCCAGCTCCTCATCTTTCATTACTTAAATCGCCACCCTCACATCCCAGGCTTCTAAAGTAGTGTCCTCCACACTGTCATGGAATCCGGCCTTCCTTTCCACCTCTTCCCACTACTTATGCTCCTCCTCTTCTGTGCCTCCCTCTAACAATCCCAAAAGCAAGGGTCGACTTAGCTTGAGGCCTATCCAATTGGCTTGGAGGTTCTGCATAGGCTTCTTGTAGAGAGGTACCTGTTCCAAGGCCTCTCTCATCCGAGTTGGAGTGTGATATTCTCGGATTTTGAGGTTGTGGGACAATGCATTCCACCTACAGGTGCAAGCATGAACACAATTGTCCCCTAATAATCGCTCCATATCCTTGAAGTGTGCTATGGCCTAGGCCTGGCGATCCATGTACTCTAATAAAACCTGAGAGTTGGTTGCTAGGTGCTGGTGAGCGAATATCAATACTATGGGGTCCCTGGCTCTGCTCTAATCAATAGCGGCTCATGTAACTCCCAGCCCTTGACATTCCTGACCTCAGCTGCTCTCTTTTCTTCGTGGTTTAACCATGAGGTCATTGCCATCAGCTACATGTCCCCTACTGCTGTGTTGGGGTCCCACGAGCTGATGTTTGGAAGGGCCAAATTATGGAGGTAAAACTCTGAAAGCTTGGCCTTATCTTCCGATGAACTGGTGTTACATAAATCCATGAATTGCTGGGGGTTTTGGATGTGGGAGATACCCCTCTGTGCCAATGTGTTGATTTGGAACTGCAGCCATTGATCCCTTAGGTACAGGCCATAGGATTTGGCCAGCTGCCTACATTACAGAGCTTCCATTTCCCAACTAGCCATGCAGGCCAGTTGTGCCTCCTTTTCTTGCATCTTCTGTTTCAGGGATTGTATCTCCATACTTGCCTACAATTCCCTTTCTTGTAGCTGCTGGTTAAGTTGCTCAAGATCAGCTTGCATCCCTTCTTTTCCTTGAGGCTCTGCTAAGGGGTCCTTGGCTGTTGTGTCCTCTCCTTTCCTCTGTCCCTGTAGCTGGAGCTATTGTCTGAGTAGCTCATTCTCTTCTCTTAACTTGGCTTGTTGGGAGCTTTCCACATGCCTTACTCTTGCCAACTCCCTTTGTGTTTCCTTGAGCCTTTCCTCTAGAGGTTCTATATCTGCTACCCCCTTGGATTTAGCGATCCTCATCCAATTGTGGGTTCGTACTCTTTCTTCCTCTAGTGCTAGAAACAGTGGCACTGTGAACTTTTGAGGAATAATTTTGTTGGCCTCCAAAAATTTATAATAAGAGCCCAGGTTGTGCTGGGGGCTTGGTTCCATGATGACATCGACCTTCTCCTCCTTCTGTGGTGACTTGGCTACTCTCTCCTCCTCTTGTGGTGACTTGGCTGCTCTCTCCTCTTCTTGTGGTGACTTGGCTGCTCTCTCCTCCATCTTCTCAGTTTCTTTCAGCTTAGCCATCGTTTCCTGTAGAATAGCCTCAGCATCCTGAAGAGAGGCTTATGAGCTCAATTTCTCCATTATTTCCCTCCATGAGGATGTTTTCGGGCTCCCCCGCTCATAAGTAATGGATGCCTTGGAGGGGGATTTATCCTTTGGTGTGGTAGGGGTATCCACGATGGTGATTGGCTCTTTTGATGGAGGCTGGGGTCTGCCAGTCTTAATCCTTACATTCCTTCTCACTTTAAAATACAGAGGAGTCTCCCTCTTTTGTTTCTCTTTTGGCTTGGGAGAGGTACTTAGGGTGGCCAGCACAGCTGCTACCTCCCTAGCTAGAATTTCGACTGACTTCTCCTTCTGCTGTCCTTCTTTCGAACTTCCTGTAGAAAGTCTTGTAGCGGTTGCTTTCTGGCTTCCTGTAGAAGCTATTTTCAACTTTCCTATAGAAATACTCTGCTACTTTCCTGTAGAAGCCGAGGGCACTGTTTTAGCCTGCTTGGCTGAGGGGACTTTTCCCTTTAACTTGGCTAAGGTTGCCTTAGGGGTGCCTTTACTGACTTGGACTTTCTCAGTCCATTCTACCCTGCTCTGTAGTCTTTTCTCCCTGGGTGTCAGTGCAATTTTATCATCCCTTGTTTTGGCAGCTTGCCCCGTTTCTGATGTTCCTTTGTGTTCTTCCTTCAGTGTTTTGCCAGGGGTTTCTTGTTTTTTAACCTTCTTCTCTGCCTAAGTATGCTCCTTCTCCTCACTGCTAGACGAAGTGAGCTCCTCGGCCAAGACTCGGATGTCATCATCCTTTGACATATTCCAAAAAATTTCCCAGGAGAGAGGGACAGTGAAAGTGTGGAGTGCATCTTCCACGAGGAGCTTAATAAGCCCATGATGGGCTAGCTGGTCTGGTGTCCCCTCTCTAAGTTTGGTGGCACACTCAGTTATGGACTGTAGGAGGAAATAAGGAATGCTCAATTATTGCTCTGAGGGTAGGTCCATGTGGTGCCTGAGTTCTGTGAGCAACCAAAAATGATAGCCATATACGATGCTAAATCGCCCCTCACACGTAATATACTTCATAATTTGGAGGCTGACTTCACTCTAGAACGGTTGTAGGCTGGTCCTCTGAACTCCATTCTTGTCTTCTAAGAATTGTTCCTCTGGCAAGAAGAACTCTTTTTTAGCTTTTTGACCCAACTTCCTCTCCTCCTTATCCCAGGGTACCCCCATTGGAAGATCAGTTACTCTGCTGATGAGCTATGGGGTGAGTCTGAGGGTCAATCCTCTAAAGTTGACATGGCCAATGTCTTTGACTTCAGCTTCAGGGACCGGAGGAATTCTTCTGCAATTTCGTCATCGCGACATTGAAGCTTGTCACAGAATGACATCCAGTGTGCATGGGAAAACAAGTCCACCACCTCAGGGGTTTCTCGTAATTTCTTGGAGTTCGAAGGCTCTTTTCTAATGAACCCTCCCAGCATGGTAAAACTCTGTGTTTGCTCGCGCTTTCACACAGACAGGGAATTCTGGGTGGATTTCCTTCTCAGAGCGTAAAAAAAGGATATCTTTGGTCAATTACCCTGTACTGAACTTGCCTGCTCATATACAAAAGGAGAACTTCAGGATTTTTTTACACATGGAGTGCAGAGCTACGTCTCCATTATACACACAGTCATATAAAATTTACAATTTTTACCGGTGCTTTGACAGTGTCTCAATTTCTACAGGAGGGATTTTTTTCATTCAATCATGGAGGAAATCTTGCATGAAGATCACGAAGACAATTTCAGGCAGTGATATAAAAAAAGTTTTGATTCGAAAAACATAATTACATTCACATTTCTCTACCCCCCTCAATACGTCGAATTCACCACCTTTGGAATTATTTGCATGGGAAAGTTAAGTTCTGCCTACCTCACTGAAAATTTCCACCCTCGACATGAACAGTTCGCGTTGCTTCGAATGCTGAGTTTCCTATAGAGCAGCTTCCTATAGAAATCGTTCCCGGCTTCTGGAGGAGGTTACGGTGGAACTGGACTAGTCTAAGTGGTAGCAGGATGTTTGAACAGACCAAGAAATCAGGCTAATAACTTGCAGAAGAGGAGGACGCATACTCAGCTAAAAAACGATTGTGAGCATAAATGACTGCAGTGCATCATAAGTATTCAATTGGCCGATTTCAAAATGTTGCAGAATTCATGGCACAGAGGTGAGCTGTCCCCGCTGATCTGTTGGCTGACGTCATTGGTATCATTCCCAGCGTGCCCCTGACTGCCGAATTCTTCCCTCTGCATTTACCGTTGCCATTCCTGTCATACCGCCGCTTCTCCCCGACTGGACACTTCCCACGTGTCAATTATCCGACTTTTCAACATAACCAATCCCATTCAGATCCTACGAGGATGTATGAATGGCTATGGTGGCCAGTTGAATGGCAACCAGCCTTGTTCAATCCGTCCATTCTCACAGTCATGCATATTCAGAGTATAGCTTATGTAATTTGACGAAATAAGGTTAGGCACTTACTTGTGCGGCCGTGGACGTGAGTTTTTTCAGGTTTCGGGACGAGGGATGCTAGATCTGCGTGTTGCTGCATTGTGCACAGGTGTTGGAGCTCCTCTTCATTGGTTGCTGCTGGCTATGAGACTTTGAGACTCATTTCTCTGGTGGCGAATACTGCATGCACCGGTTTTGCAAGTTGCTGGTGTCTTCATGGTAGGTGCTCCAGCTGGATCAGTTGCTACAGGATTCCTGTGGGACATCCTGTAGTCGTTTCTCCTTCTGAGGTGCACGCTGAAATAAATGGAGTCATGTCATAGGTGAAGGGTCTTGAGGTCGCCTAGACAGGTGAAGTGTGCGAGCCTCACAAGGCCTTACTTTTTATTTTGAAAAAAAACAAATTTTCTTATCTGAAAAAAACAGGGTTCTGGTATGCATGTGCAGGTATATTCAACCAGATGAGAGTGATGGTGGTGAAAGGAGGTGAAACGAGTGGAGGATGGAAGAAAAGGGTGGTTGCATGCCTCCTCAACGGGCTTCAAGCTCCAAATCCTTCTCTGTAGTCGATTCTGGCCCGTCCAAAAGCTCTACAGGATGTTTCTTGTAGAAATACAGAACTTCCTGTAGAAAGTCCTGTAGCTTCCTGTAGAAGGCTGAACTATGACCCGATTGTGTCCAAACCTTGGAAAAATGAGTGTTCATGGAGAGAGTGTATGTGAGGCTGCTTGGTAGCTTGATAGGGACCCTTTTCCTTGAGTTGAGAGGCCTCCTTTGGTGCGCTGTGTTCCTGCAACCTACAACACTTTCAAAGATCAGCTTGTCTTCTTTTTTCTCTATTTTTTTTTTTTTTTAAGAGACAGCAAGGGCACCTCAATGAGGTTTTCACCCCTACCATCTGCCTTGGGTGCCTCAAAAAGGTTTTCACCCAAGGATCTTTTTATTCCAATTCTTTTTTTAGAGAGACAGCAGGAGCACCTCAATGAGGTTTTCACTCCTACCATCTGCCTTGGGCGCCTCAAAAAGGTTTTTACCCAAGGATATTTTTTATTGCATTTTTTTTTTTGGTATATAATGATGCTCAAGGTGTGCCCAAAACAGAGGCAGAACCCTTCTCTATGACCAACACTGATTTTTCCACAGTTTTGATGAACTCTTGCCTCGAAAGAGGTTTCCTGTAGATCTTTAGTCAATGCCCATTGACGAGCATGGGGATGGCTTCTTCATCAATAGTCCAGATAAGGACAGAACCATTGTCATTACACTTTTCTACTGCATATGGTCCTAGCCACCTTGTCCTCAGCTTCCCCTTGAAATCCTTATGTCTGGAATCATACAGCAGCACCCAATCTCCTGGCTGGAATTGTTTTTCATTGAGGTGTCGGTCATGCCATACCTTCCTCTGAAGTTGAATCACTTCTGAGTGGAGGAGGGCCTACATTCGAAGTTCGTCTAACCCATTCAGCTGCATTAACCTTTCTTGTTGATCATGACTGAGATCTAGGTCCAGCTGAGCTGCCATCCTCAATGTGTTGTATTCAAACTCAATTGACAGCAAAGCTCTCTTCCCATAGACCAGCTCATAGGGTGTGAAACTGGTTGTGGTCTTCCAAGTGGTGTTGTAGGCCCAAGTGGCCTTAACCAGGCGATCTGCCCAATCCTTTCTGCTGTTGCTCACCACCTTAGTCAAGATCCCCTCTAATGCTCTATTGGTGACTTCCACTTGCCCATTCACTTGAGGATGATATGAGGTGGAAGTCCTATGCTTGATCTTGTGATGAGCAAGCAAGTCTTCAATCAAATTGGAGGTGAAATGGCTTCCTTGATCGGTGACTAACTCTCGTGGGTAGCCAAATTTGTAGAAAATGTTTTCTCTTAAAAACTCAGCCACCTTTTCTTTTGTTGCTGCTTTGATTGCCTTGGTTTTTGCCCACTTTGTTAGATAGTCTGTGCACACAATGATGTAAGACTTTTGCCTTGAAGGAGGGTTGATAGGACCCACAAAATCCATACCCCACTTCTCAAATGGCTCAAGAGTCACCTGAGGTTGGAGAGGCATTTCATCCCTTGGAGTCAGTTTCCCATCCTTTGGCATCGGACACATTGGCTAATATATCTTCTGACATCTTGATGAAGAGTGGGCCAATAGTAGCTGCCTGTAGAATTTTGAAGGCAGTCCTCTTGGCTACAAAATATCCTCCACAAGGCCCATCGTGACAAGTTAGGAGGATGTCAAAGACTTCCTCCTCCCTTACACAACGCCTTAAGATTTGATCAGGGCCAAGTTTGAACAAGTTTCCCCTGATCCAAGTGAATGAGGCACTTTTCCTCACGATTCTGCTCTTCTCCTTTGAGGATAGATGCAGAGGGAACTGTGCTGCGACCAGATAGTTTGCTATATCAGCAAACCATGGGGAGAGTACTGAGATAGCAAACAGATGCTTATCTAGCATCTGGTCATCCACTGTTCCTTCTTCACTTGCAGGCAAATACGATCTAGACAATAAGTCAGCAACAACATTTTCTTTACCTGGTTTGTCAATGAAGGTCAAATCAAACTGCTGCAACAAAAGTAACCATCTAATAATACGAGCATTCACATTAGGCTTATTCATTAAATATCTAATTGCAGCATGGTCAATATGTACAAATGTTTGATAGCTAGTGATGTAGTGTCAGAACTTGTTCAGGGAATGGACCACAGCCAGGAACTCTTTCTCAGTTACCGTATAATTCATTTCCGCCTTGGATAAGTTTTTGCTGACAAAGTATATAGCATATGGAAGTTTTTCTTCAATTTGTCCTAAGGTTGCCCCTATGGCTTTGTTCAAGGCATCAATGTGGATGTGGAAAGGTAGGGCCTAGTTTGGGCCTCTCAGAATTGGAGCAGACACCAACTTATCCTTCAATTCATTCAGAGCCCTTTGGCAGTCATCCGACCATTTAAACTCAACATCTTTTGCTAAGAGGCCAAACAATGGTGAGGCTAGCTTACTAAAGTCTTTAACGAATCTTCTGTAATATCCTGCTAAGCCTAGGAAACTTCGAACATCTCTCACCTTCTGAGGAGGTGGGACCCTTTTGATGATAGCAATTTTACTGGGATCCACCTGTAACCCCTGGCGAGAAATGGTATGGCCCAACACGGTCCCTTCAGTCATCAAGAACTCACATTTTTCATGACTGAGGGACAGGTTCATCTCAATGCACTTGCTCAAAACTTTTCCCAGGTTGGATAAGGCTTCCTGGAAGCTAGACCGGTAAGGAGTAAAGTCATCCATATAGATTTCTACCGAATCATGGACCAACTCGGCAAGATGCTTAATACAGCTCTCTGGAAAGTGGCGGGGGCATTACATAGCCCAAAGGGAAGGACGCGGTAGGCAAAGGTACCCCATGGAAAAGTGAAGGTGGTCTTATCTTGGTCCTTTGGGCTGATTTGGATCTGATTATACCCGCTGAACCCATTTAGGAAAGAGAAAAACCTCTTCCCTACCAGACCATCCAACACTTGATCTATGAAAGGTAAAGGGAAGTGGTATTTCTTGGTGGCTTTTTTTAGTTCTCTGTAGTCCACACAGATTCTCCATTTCCCATTTTTCTTGGGTACCAACACCAGAGGGGAAACCCATTCACTATCTGAGATGGGGTAGATGAATCCTGCATCCAACAATTTTTGCACTTCTTTAACAATGTCTTTAAGGGCTAGATTCATTCTCCTCTGAGGTTGCCTGACTGGTTTACAGTCCTCTTTAATGTAAATATGATGGGTACAGACCGAGGGATGGATTCCTTTCATTTCCTTGTAGCTTCAGGCAAAAGCCTCCAAATGGCGGGTC
>APFE030344606.1:0-15385 GCA_000404065.3 Pinus taeda | reverse complement strand
GTGGAAAGGTAGGGCCTAGTTTGGGCCTCTCAGAATTGGAGCAGACACCAACTTATCCTTCAATTCATTCAGAGCCCTTTGGCAGTCATCCGACCATTTAAACTCAACATCTTTTGCTAAGAGGCCAAACAATGGTGAGGCTAGCTTACTAAAGTCTTTAATGAATCTTCTGTAATATCCCGCTAAGCCTAGGAAACTCGGAACATCTCTCAACTTCTAAGGGGGTGGGACCTGTTATCACTCAAGTTGTCCCTAAGCTTCTGAAGGGATACGGCCGAGGTAACCACAAACCAATCTTTGGATTGCAGGTTCTAGCCCACCTGCAATCAGAGAGGGCTCTCTCTTAATGATTTAGCTTTGTTTATGATGATTTTAGGCTAGCTATGGGGTTCAGAGGTTTTGTTTTTTGTTTGGATGGAGTTTGAATGGAAGGAAATTGCATTCGAGAAGAGAGGCAAGGGATATGGTGATAATCTCAAACCATTGGGCATGGAGTCATGGATTAAGGCTTGTTGTTGCATTTTCTTGGTCACAAAAGGATTATGGAGCAGGATAGCTACACATGAGACAATTACCAATTGCTGAAAAGATGGGATGAAGGTCAGTGATGAAAGGCAATTAAGAATCTTTCATCAACTAACAGGGCAGAGAGGTGAATGAATGGTTATCTAGGAGCAATTAAGAATTCCTGAACTAACATTCATATGTGAAAGAAACAGCGTAAACATAACCATTTAAGTATGCATATTCATAACTATTTCTGATGAAAACATGAAGGAATCACAGAAATTGAGCATAGGGTGCTGCTAACAAATCCTAAACTATTCTTTCTTTCTGTGATTCTAGAAATTGGAACATGGATGATAAACAAACATAAAAACTAATAGAGTTAAGGAACACTTATTGAACCATGCAGAAGCACAGGAATTCCATAGTCACTCCTCGGCCAATTAAGCACAGCAGACAATTTCAGAATCCATGCATCTCAACAGTGTTTGATTTTAGAAATTATCACATTTACAGTGCGAGTCTCTGCTCAAGAAAAATATCAAACCAAAAAGACTAACCAACCAACCCTTCTTACATGTTTTAGGGTGGTCTATATAAGAAAAATATATAAAGTTATTTATTACAACCGACCTAAACAGGTCTGCAGGAAGAAAGCTTTCTAAACCTAACTTATGCTGGAATTAAATGTAAGTAAATCTACTTTGGGCTGTGCCAGTGGCAGCAGGATCAAAAAATCAGTTAATGCAGTGTCCTCTGTGGCTTGGTGCAGCGGTTCTGTGATAACTGTGTATTGAGTTCTGGTCCACTGATCTTCTGTGAGCTTTAATGTGCAGTCATTTGTGCTGGTGAGCTTTGAATGGCTTCTTAACTTCTTCTTGACTTTCAAGGTTTTCTTTTTAATGCTTGATTTGCCTCGAGCCCTGATAAAATCTCCTCTGATACACTTTGCCGCTACACTGATACTCTTTGACATGGTTTTTATCTTCATACCTGCTCTGATACTCTTTAACCTCTGAACCAGGTCTCTCTCTATCTTCTGATATGCTTAAATTAACAAAATCGGGCTTTTTTCTGCCATTTTCGGTGCAAAAGGGCCGAGGAATCAAAAGATTCCCTAAAGATTCTCCATTTTGGCCTATTTTCCATAGCGATGCGCGATTAGCCTTGAAAACGGCCTCTGTTTTTCATTCCGAAGCTCCGAAGCTTGATTTCTGCGCTTGTGCGTTTTTCTGTTTTTTTGGCTGCTGACGTCGGCATGACGTCAGCGGTATGGCAGATGATGTCAGCAGTGGGGTCCTCTAGTATGGATGTGACGTCAGCATGCTGACATTAGCAGGGTGACATGGCAGTACGGCGGGGTGATGACGTGGTGGGACACGGTGGCAGGTGACATGGGCCAGGCGCAGGCGGGAAGGGGTGAGGTGGAGGCGACGTGGCGGGGTGACGCGGCGCTCCTGTCACGCGAGGGGAGGGCGGTTTTGGTAGTCATCGACCGCTTTCAATACGGAAGCAGTTTTTGTGAGGGGCGGCCTGATTCAATGGGATGCCGCCAGCTATCCCAGTGTACGTCAGTAAAACCGTCGGACATCGGGTGCTAACATACCCACACAAGAGGGCGCCCGATATGCATAATAGCTGTCATATCTAGGAGGGCCGATCCGATGGTGGACGGGAGGAGGAGGTGCGCGGGATTTAGCAGAACAACGCGTGCATTAAAAGTTTAATTTTTCACGGCGCAGGTGGGTTTTAAACAATAGGTTAAGGGCTAATGTGTTTCGGCACTTGGTTATTTATTAATCAAACATTAATAAATTCCAAAAATACAATGCGCGGGGGGGGGGGTTTAATGCATTTGGAGGGGTTTTTTGTGTTATGGAAGGAGTCCAAACACCTCGAAGGGGAATCTTATACAGATTTGAGGGTTATTACTGAGGTCCAGGTGACTTAGTAATTCCCAAGGAAATACTTATGGTTATATTTCAACCAGGGGGAGGGGATATTTACATAGGGGAATTATTACCATAGTTTTAATAGGGGGAAGGGAGATAGATAGGGAGTTAAATAATAATGTCAGTAGTTAATATGACAATGGCAAGGAGAGTGCTAAGTTTCAGAGATCTTAGGCTTTAAAAGGGTTGATAGAACTTTGTAGAGAAAATATGAAGCCTCCTTGAGTAAAGCAGATCTTTATCAAGGCAAATGATATGGAAAATGATGAAACTAAGAGATATCAAGCAGATCTTGATCCCTTTAGGGGAAGTTAGTAAATGATTTAGGGAAGAGGAAGAAAAGGGAGTTAGACATGCCTTGCTTGAAGTCCTTCAAATGGGAAGTGCCTGCTAACTGTGATCTGAATAAGTGTAACACTTGAAAATGTGGATTTGATCACAAAGTAACATTCTGCAACCTCAAAATTACCTACCCAGCCTACCACCTAACATTTTTTCTTCTTTTTGTTTTGGGTGGACTTAGACTTGCAGACCCAGTTTTTCAACTTTTTCTTTTTATGTCTTCCTATCTACATCTACACTTATTTCTTCCAAGGGCCCCGATTAAGTAGTTGGGCTCCTCTGATTCTCTACCTATCTAAGAATCTGCCAAGATTAAGCTGTTTGGACAGATTATTCATTCTCTATATTCTAAAATAGGAAATTGAAACCTAGCGAGACCAAGATTAAGTTGTTTGGACCTCCCTTCAGCTGAAAATTTTACAAAAATGGAATGATTCTTCAAAATTGGAATGCAGAAGTTGAACTTAGACCATCACACTTTCATGGCCTCTTTCTCTGGTGACTGCTAGCAAATATGGAGCATTGCAGAATGCAAAGTATGACATATTTGGCCTGTAAAAACGTCAATCATGAAATATGAGTAACCTGCTGCAGCAGGAGGCTAAAATTGGCTCCACTTGGGGATGGCTTTTCCTTATGAAAAGCCAAGAACAGCCGGTCAGATTGCCTTGATCTTCTGTTGTTGCTATGCTTTGAAACTTCTTAGTGCTTACTGTTGGATTGATTTGAACTTTTGACCACAAACAACACTTTCCCTCAACTGATTTACTGGTAAATTGTGAAGCACCGCTTACTTTCTTCTGCATGCTTTAGCATCTGGAATGTTACAAAATAAAATAAAGTGCTGATATATACAAACATTTATGTACAAAAAATAACACCGCCTGTTCTTTTTTAATCAAAAGGGATCATGGTAATGTTTTAGCATTCGGCCATTAACAGGGCCTTCTTCAACTGTGCTGCCACCTAGAGATTTGAGAAAATATGTGTTATTGCCTTGCACTGCACTGATAATGTATGGACCTTTCCACAAAAAATCGAATTTTGAATGTTTGCCTTTGTCCTCTCTTCGTGAATCCCACCTTAGAACTTTGCTTCCAACCCAGAAATCCTCTGCTTTAGCTTTCTTATCAAACATCTTTTTGAGTTTCTCTTGCAACATTTGAGTTCTGTCATACACTTGTTCTCTAGTTTGCTGAAGATGAATGGTTTGATTAAATCTTCTCTGCATGTCATTTGGTTCAGCTTGAATCTCCTGCAATAGTTTGATAGTAGGAATGCCCAAAGATGAAGGAAATTTGGCCTCCATGCCATATACTAGCTCATAAGGGCTCATCCCAATGGATTTCCTGGTTGAAAGCCTATCTGCCCACAGAGCATTTGTGAGCTTCCTATGCCAGTTCTTTTTGTTTTCCTCTAGCAGCTTCTTTATGATGTTGATGAGGCTCTTGTTGGATGATTCGACCATGCCATTACCTTGAGGGTAGTAGGCTGTGGAGTGGCCCAAGGTAATGTGGAATTTATGGTAGAAGTTGATGATCTTTTTGGATTTGAAGGTAGCAGCGTTGTTAGTGATAATTTTCTTAGGGCAGCCAAATCTGGAAAGGATATTGCTCTCAAGAAATTGGATAATGGTGGAGTCATTGGCTTGTCTACATGGGATAGCTTCAATCCACTTAGTGAAATAATTAGTGGTTGTTAAAATCCACTTGTGCTGGCTTGAGGAAGACAGATGAATTTCTCCAATGAAGTCGAGACCCCATTGTTAAAAAGGCTTTTCGGTTGAAATGGGCTTAAGGGGCAAAGGCAGTAATTTTCTTTTCTCTTCAAAGATTTGGCATTTGTGACATGAAACAACAAATTTATTGACATCTGCAAAAAGAGAGGGCCAATAATAACCAGCCCTTAAAATCTTGTCAGCAGTGGATTTCCAATATAAGTGTCCTCCACAGTCCCCTGCATGGAATTCTTTCATGATGCTGTTAGTTTCACTCATAGTCAAACAATTAAGCAATATTCCTTCATGATTTTTCCAAAACAAAGCACCATTTATGACACAAAACTTTGATGATTTCATCCTTAAAAATCTTTTCTTGGTTCTGGACAATCCTGGGGGAGCACACATGTTTAATAATACAAAACAAATATCAGCATACCATGGGGATTGCAAAAAGGCTTCACTGATCTGTGGAGTCGCCAGCTCCGGTTCATTGTCCAGTTGATTAATGTCTAAGGCCTGGAAGTTTGTTTCGGACATTAGTTTGGCTAAACCTTGCCCTTTTATCAGCTTGGTGGGTTTTATCTGAATGTCATATTCAAGAATGCTAGCAATCCACTTGCCTCTTTTGCCTTCTAGTCCCTCTTGAGTTAATATGTCTTTTACAACAGAATTTGGGACATAGGCAATCACATGGGAGTATAATATGTAAACTCTGAAATCTTTGATGGCCTTAACTAGGGCATAAGCCTGCTTTTCCATAATCTGATATTTCAATGGTGCATCTCTTAAAGATCGGCTGAAGAAAGCAATTGGATTTTCATTACCCTGATCATCTTTTTGCAAAAGGACAACAACTATGGTGTGCTCAGATGCAAAAGAAAATATGATAAAGTCTTTGTCGAATTGCGGGCTGGTGAGGACAGGAGTTTGAGGCAAGGCAGCTTTCATACTCTCAAAATCTTGCTTGGTTTCAAGAGACCATTTTACCTTGGCGTCCTTTTTTAACATATTGCTCAATAGTCTTATTAGCTCGGCTAAGTTTGGGATAAATCTCCTTAGGAAATTGATCTTTCCAAGGAATGCTTGCAGCTCTTTTATGTTTCTTGGATATGGGATTTGGAGTATAGCTTGAATTCTTTCAGGGTCAATTCTAATCCCATCTTTTGATATAATATGGCCTAGAAGCTTGCCTTCCTCAAGGGCAAACAGGGACTTCTTAGGATTCAAGGAAATGCCATATTTCCTGCATGTCATGAAAATTTTCCTTAGATGTTTAAGGTGCTCTTGTTCAGATTTGGAGAATGGGTTTAGGTCATCTAGGTAAACAACAAGGAAATCATGTATTTCCTTGGCAAATGCAATATCCATTTCCCTTTGAAAGGTAGCACCAAAATTCTTTAACCCAAAAGGCATTTTAACGTACTTAAATGTTCCCCACGGGGTGGTGAAGGCTGTCTTGTCTTGGTCATCCGGGTGAACAAGTATCTGATTAAAACCTGAAAATCCATCTAGTAAAGAAATTCTAGATGATCCCACTACTCTTTGTAGGATATGGTCCATTTTGGGCAAAGGGTAGTGGTCTTTTAGAGAGACCTGGTTTAAATTTCTCATGTCTACACACATTCTGATCTCTCCTGATTTTTTTCTTGTGGGAACGAAATTAGATACCCATTCAGAGAATCTGATGGGTGCAATGATACCTGCTTCAAACATTATTTTTATTTCCTTTTCAATGAGGGGAAGAAGCATGGGGTTGATTCTTCTCAGTTTCTGTTTGAATGGTTTTTGATTTGGTTTTAAGGGAATGGTGTGTTGGATCACTGGGTGTCATAGGACTTCAAGTCCTCATAACTCAAAACAAATACATCTTGGAACTCTTTGAACAAATCCACATATTTTGGTTTTTGATCAGGGGGCAGATTTTTGGACAACTTAATCATTTTGGGCTGTTCTGCTGTCCCTATGTTGTGTTCTTCTATAGCAGAATTTAAAGGCTCCATTTTTTGCTTTTTGAGCACATCATTGTCATCAAACATGTCTTCTAATGGAGTGAGGCCAACAGGCAGAAAATTACTCTTTAGATCAATAAACTCATCCTCTATTCTGGCGGTTTCCTCTAAACACATTTGTTTCAGCTGTTCTATGTTTGCATTGTCGAAAATAGTTGGGTTAAGGATTTTTTTAGCTGTTGCAGCTGTTACAGCCTGTTTATTTTCTTTTGTTAGTTTTTGGGAATCATTCATGGCATCCATGTCTATGTTTGTGTTCGAAAATGCGCCCTCAAGATTGAGGAAATTGTTAATCTAGGCATCATTTTGAAACACTTACCGATCCTTAACATTGTTAGGGATCGAGGGTCTATATTTTATTTCAGCAGTGAAATGGTGATTTGGTTCAAAGGGAAGCTTTCATGTGCTAGCAAAAGTTGCTAGACTGTGAGCATCAATATTATGGTCTCTTGAAATTTTGGCAAGCTTGGATTCATTGAAATAATTGAGTATTTCTGTAACAGTATTCCTGTAAGCTCTCATTCTATTGTCATTAGTAACAAAGTTACCTTTCATTTGTTGTATAATCAAATCAGAATCACCTAGAATGGACACCTTTGTAGCTCCTAGGGCTTTGAGCAATTTTATGCCTAAGAGGAGAGCCTCATACTCTGCCATGTTATTGGTACATCTGAAATTTAGTCTATAGGCATGGCCTTCTACGTGATTATCATGTGTATTGTAGATTCATACTCCTGCCCCTGCTCCTAACTTATTAACAGAACCATCAAACTCTAAGTACCATGTGATTTCTTGTTTGAGGTTTGTATTAAGAGTTTCAGTTATCTGAGGACTGGGCAGATTTGCAATTTCTATTTCGGGAGGTTCTTCTTGTTTGCTGGTTGCCTTGACTGTTATGACAGTTTCATGGGTATTGGCAACTGATTCCTCATTCATGCATGTTTCTTGTTCTAAGGCTAAAGGCTTATCATCAGTTGGAGGATTGGTGTCATCATTAAATAAAATAAAATAATCCATATCATAATGGATTGAGTAAATTGGAAAATTTTGGGGCTTTTCCTCATTGCTTACCACATACTTCATCAGTGTTTCTCTATACAGTCTCTTTGGTTGCCCAAAGACAGATATAGTGGCATAAGAGAGGTCAAGTTGAAGGGATCCTTGCAGTTTTGCCCCCCATGATCTTGATAGGAGCATGCCATATTTTGTTGGAATGTCAGCAACTACTACGTCTATTAGGATTGTCTTGTTGGGAAATTGGACTAGAGACACACAAGGGTCTTTGATTAAGCCTAAACATTTGACTTGACTCGAGTCAAAGGAATATAGATCTTTGTATGGTCTTGTGACATCAAGGTTCAACTTTTCCATTACAGCTTTGGGCATAAGGTTATGTGAGGCTCCTGAGTCAAACATAGCATTATGCAAGATTTTGTCATGTATGTGCAGACTGACATAAAAGGGTGGAACATGTCCATATGTTGATTTTCCGTTAACCTCTCAACCAAACAGCAGCTCAGGGGTATCATCTAAAACGTTTACATCATCCTTGACCTCTGATAGTTGGAGTGACCTTTGAATTTGTTGCCTATATACATCATGTTTGGCAAGTTCAGAGAGGGGAATGGATATCTTGAGTTTTCCAATATCTGCTTCTAAATTAAAGGGTTTCTCCAATGGATTCTTAGCATTGATAGAAGCAGATTTCTCTTTTTCAGCCATACTTTCTATGTTTTCTTTTTGAATGTCAGCGTTAGGATGAATGACAGTTTGTGATATCTCTGTTTTGGGAAGATTTTTTGGAGTGTCGTTCGGATTTTCTTTTGAGGGAGAGGGAGGTAGAGGTTGATCAATGGGAGGCTACATGTCTATTATATCCTCCACAATTACTTGATGTGGGTTTGTGACGGCAATATCAGCTGGTTCTATTATGACAACATTGTCTTTAATTTTGTTGGGCTGTTTGCTATAATTTGTTCTGCTAGATGCAAGGACATAAATGGTTCTTGTTCTCAGCTTATATTGTTTGTGCACCTAATACACAGCAGAATCATAACCTTGTTTAAATTCAAAAGACTCTCCCGACTTGGTCTGAAATTGTTTTACATCTGGGTAGTCTCGGTCCTCTTGAGTGAGAAAGATTTGCTGTTCATTTTTCGAATTTATCAGGTTCATGTGAGTCTCATCTATGGGCTCACTAGATGTGGATTCCTCCGCATAGTTTTCTTGGAAAGGAGGCCTAATATCATGGTCGGGACTAGCCCTTCCAGCGTTTGTCGTCTGATTTTTTCTGAAGTTTGGATTCCTTATGGTGTTGGGCTGTTGTCCTTCCCATGATGATTTTCTCTCAACACTCTCTACTCTGTCTCCCAACCTATGCATGTCGTTGATGATAGCATCTAGTTTTTGGTCTAAGGCTGAGGGTTCTTCCTTAAAGGTGGTTCTTCTTTCAGTTCTGGCTCTGTTTCTTTTGGAAATTAGGTTTGCCTCCACACTAACAGCAACATATTGCATACCTGCAAGGCTTTGAGGGGCTCTTTCCCTTAACTGATATGCCATTTCAGCATCAAAACCATCAGGGAATTTGGACAAAGCAAGATCAGGTGGAGGTCTCAAATTTTGTGGTATTGCATTGTAAACATTGTTAAATCTTGCACAATAGTCCAAAACCGTTTCCTGAGGTCCTCTTTTAATAGTATCATACTCAGATAGTATGTGCAATGGGTCTTTATTTTTCTCCCACCTACTGATAAATGTCTGGTATAAGGCTTCTGGGTTTAATATCGAATTGGGTGTGAGCGCTCTAAACCAAGTCCTGACATGACCGGTCAAACTTTGGACAAAAATCTTCATTCTTACACTGTCATCATCAATTTCATAACTCGCAAAATAATCCTGCATTTTCTTTGTATGTTGTAGGCCTGTGCAGGAATTTGTGCCATAAAAATAGGTATTTTTTGTCTGATAGTCCTGAGGCATAGCCCCGGGATTAGCAAGTAGTTGTAAGGGCGCATATCTATTAGCCATATTAATGGGGATAAGGGGAACAACAGGGATAAGTGGAACGACTGGAGTTACTGGGATAATAGGAGTAGTAGTGGTAGTATTTGCAGTAAAAGGAGGGGTAGAAATCGTGGTTGGAGAAGTGGATGATGAACATGGCGAAGAAGGGCTTGAACGGAACAAAACTTTAACTGGGGTTGAAAAACAACTAGGTTGAACTGCCTCGGGAATAGTATCAACAAAACCTTCTTGCTGCTCTTGTTTTCTAAGGATTTTGGGGATTATATTGGGGTTTTCAAAAACAGCTGGGGGATTCGGATCTGGATTTAATCTTGTGTAACGTGAATGCTTCTTGGGAGCCAACTTCTAACTTGTTTTTTGGAAAATTTTCTAAGAACATAGGTCGACCGAACTTTTTTAAGGTTGGTTTCTTCCTCTGTGGAGCTTCAGACTGGTTTAGTGAGATTATCTGAGGAGTTCCCCAGTTGATTCGCCATTATGTTATCAGTCAGGTTGTCCCTAAGCTCCTAAAGAGATACGACCAAGGTAACCACAAACCAATCTTTGGATTGCAGGTTCTAGCCCACCTCCAATCAGAGAGGGCTCTCTCTTAATGATTTAGCTTTGTTGATGATGATTTTAGGCTAGCTATGGGGTTCAGAGGTTTTGTTTTTTGTTTGGATGGAGTTTGAATGGAAGGAAATTGCATTCGAGCAGAGAGGCAAGGGATAGGGTGATAATCTCAAACCATTGGGCATAGAGTCATGGATTAAGGCTTGTTGTTGAGTTTTCTTGGTCACAAAAGGATTATGGAGCAAGATAGCTACACATGAGACAATTACTAATTGCTAAAAAGATGGGATGAAGGTCGGTGATGAAAGGCAATTAAGAATCTTTCATCAAGTAACAGGGAAAAGAGGTGAATGAATGGTTATCTAGGAGAAATTAAGAATTCTTGAACTAACATTCATATGTGAAAGAAAAAGCGTACACATGATCATTTAAGTATGCATATTCATAACTATTTCTGATTAAAACATGAAGGAATCACAGAAATTGAGCATAGGGTGCTGCTAACAAATCCTAAACTATTCTTTCTTTCTGTGATTCTAGAAATTGGAACATGGATGATAAACAAACATAAAAACTAATAGAGTTAAGGAACACTTATTGAACCATGCCAAAGCAGAGGAATTCCATAGTCACTCCTTGGCAAATTAAACACAGCAGACAGTTTCAGAATCCATGCATCTCAGCAGTCTTTGATTATAGAAATTATCACATTTACAGTGCGAGTCTCTCCTCAAGCAAAATATCAAACCAAAAAGACTAACCAACCAACCCTTCTTACATGTTTTAGGGTGGTCTATATAAGCAAAATATCTAAAGTTATTTATTACAACCGACCTAAACAGGTCTGCAGGAATAAAGCTTTCTAAACCTAACTTATGCTGGAATTAAATGTAAGTAAATCTAATTTGGGCTACGCCAATGGTAGCAGGATCAAAAAATGAGTTCATGTAGTGTCCTCTGTGGCTTGGTGCAGTGGTTCTGTAATAACTGTGTATTGAGTTCTGGTCCACTAATCTCCTGTGAGCTTTAATGCATAGTCATTTGGGCTGGTAAGCTTTGAATGGCTTCTTAACTTCTTCTTAACTTTCAAGGCTTTCTTTTTAATGCTTGATTTGCCTCGAGCCCTAAGAAAATCTCCTCTGATACACTTTGCCGCTACACTGATACTCTTTGACATGGTTTTCATCTTCATATCTGCTCTGATACTCTTTAACCTTTGAACTGGGTCTCTCTCTATCTTCTGATATGTTTAAATTAGCAAAATCGGAAATTTTCTGCCATTTTCGGTGCAAAAGGGCCAAGGAATCAAAAGATTCCCTAACGATTCTCCATTTTGGTCTATTTTCCGCAGCAATGCGCGATTAGCACTTTGTGCTAATTCGAAAACTGCCTCTGTTTTTCATTTTGGAGTTCCGAAGCTTGATTTCTGCGCTTGCGCGTTTTTCCATTTTTTTGGCTGCTGATGTCAGCATGACGTCAGTGGTATGGTGGATGACGTCAGCATGATGTCATCAGTGGGGTCTTCTAGTACAGATGTGATGTCAGCATGCTAACGTTAGCAGGGTGATGTGGCAGTACGACGGGGTGATGACGTGGCGGGACACGGTGGCAGGTGACATGGGCCAGGCGCAGGCGAGAAGCGGTGAGGTGGAGGCGACGTGGCGGGGTGACGCGGCGCTCCTATCACGTGAGGGGGGGGCTATTTTGGTAGTCATCAAACCGCTTTTGATACGGAAGCAGTTTTTTTTAGGGGCGGCCCGATGCAATGGGATGCTGCCAGTTGTCCTGGTGTATGTCGGTAAAACCGTCGAACATCGGGTGCTAACGTACCCACACAAGAGGGCGCCCGATATGCATAATAGCTGTCAGATCTGGGATGGCTGATCCGACGGTGGACGGGAGGAGGAGGTGTGCAGGATTTAGTAGAACAGCGCGCGCGTTAAAAGTTTAATTTTTCACAGCGTGGGTGGGTTTTACACTATAGGTTAAGGGCTAATGGGTTTCGGTGCTTGGTTATTTATTCATCAAACATTAATAATTTCCAAAAATACAATGCACGGGGGGGTTAAAGCATTTGGAGGGGTCTTTTGTGTTATGGAAGGAGTCCAAACACCTCGAAGGGGAATCTTATGCAGAGATGAGGGTTGTTACTAAGGTCCAGGTGACTTAGTAATTCCCAAGGAGATACTTATGGTTATATTTCAACCAGGGGGAGGGGATATTTACATAGGGGAATTATTACCATAGTTTTAATAGGGAGAAGGGAGATAGATAGGGAGTTAAATAATAATTTCAGTAGTTAATATGACAATGGAAAGAAGAGCTCTAAGTTTCAGAGATCTTAGGCTTTAAAAGGATTGATAGAACTTTGTAGAGAAAATATGAAGCCTCCTTGAGTAAAGCAGATCTTTATCAAGGCAATGATATGGAAAATGATGAAACTAAGAGATATCAAGCAGATCTTGATCCTTTTAGGGGAAGTTAGTAAATGATTTAGGGAAGAGGAAGAAAAGGGAGTTAGACATGCCTCGCTTGAAGTCCTTCAAATGGGAAGTGCCTGCTAACTGTGATCTGAATAAGTGTAACACTTGAAAATGTGGATTTGATCACAAAGTAACATTCTGCAACCTCAAAATTACCTACCCAGCCTACCACCTAACATTTTTTCTTCTTTTTGTTTTGGGTGCACTTAGACTTGCAGACCCAGTTTTTCAACTTTTTCTTTTTATGTCTTCCTATCTACATCTACACTTATTTCTTCCAAGAGCCCCGATTAAGTAGTTGGGCTCCTTTGATTCTCTACCTATCTAAGAATCTACCAAGCTTAAGCTGTTTGGACAGATTATTCATTCTCTATATTCTGAAACAGGAAATTGAAACCTAGGGAGACCAAGATTAAGCTGTTTGGACCTCCCTTCAGCTGAAAATTTTACAAAAATGGAATGATTCTTCAAAATTGGAATGCAGAAGTTGAACTTAGACCAGCACACTTTCGTGGCCTCTTTCTCTGGTGACTGCTAGCAAATATGGAACATTGCAAAATGCAAAGTATGACATATTTGGCCTGTAAAAATGTCAATCATGAAATATGACTAACCTGCTATAGCAGGAGGCTAACAGGACCTTTTTGATGATAGCAATTTTACTGGGATCCACTTGTAACCCCTGGCGAGAAATGGTATGGCCTAACATGGTCCCTTCAGTCATCAAGAACTCACATTTTTCACGACTGAGGGACAGGTTCATCTCAATGTATTTGCTCAAAACTTTTCCCAGGTTGGATAAGGCTTCCTGGAAGCTAGACCCGTAAGGAGTAAAGTCATCCACATAGATTTCTACCGAATCATGGACCAACTCGGCAAAGATGCTTAATACAACTCTCTGGAAAGTGGCAGGGGCATTACATAGCCCAAAGGGAAGGACGTGGTAGGCAAAGGTACCCCATGGACAAGTGAAAGTGGTCTTATCTTGGTCCTCCGGGCTGATTTCGATCTGATTATACCCACTGAACCCATCTAGGAAAGAGAAAAACCTCTTCCCTGCCAGACCATCCAACACTTGATCTATGAAAGGTAAAGGGAAGTGGTCTTTCTTGGTGGCTTTGTTCAGTTCCCTGTAGTCCACACATATTCTCCATTTCCCATTTTTCTTGGGCACCAACACCAGATGGGAAACCCATTCGCTCTCCGAGATGGGGTAGATGAATCCCGCATCCAACAATTTTTGCACTTCTTCTTTAACAATGTCCTTGAGGGCTGGATTCATTCTCCTCTGAGGTTGCCTGACTGGTTTACAGTCCTCCTTGATGTAGGTATGATGAGTACAGACCGAGGGATGGATTCCCTTCATTTCCTTGTAGCTCCAGGCAAAGGCCTCCAAATAGCGGGTCAAGAGGCTACATAGCTCCTTTTCCTGAGAGGGAGAGAGAGAGGAGCTTATCTTCAAAGTCTTCTCAGGGCCAAACTCCACATTCTTAACTCTGGGGGTGGTTAGATTAGTGGCACCTAGGTCCACTAAAGCATTGGCATGGGTATCTTCCACCAACTCTTCCAAGGATAGCGCACCAGGGGGAGGATTTTGGATTAAGTTTTCAATCAAATCATCCTCGGTTGGAGGACCTCCCATGGTGGCCTCTACTATGCATAATGGTGCAGAGTAGACCTCATCCTCTTCTTCTTCTTCCAACCAGAGGGGTAAGTCATGTTCTAGCAGAGGTTGGGCGGGAGGGTATATGACCAGCTGTTTGGACATAGGCCCATTTTTGATGGTCATGCTTCCGGCTCAATAGCTGATGTAAGCATCTGCAGTAGCCAATCAAGGCCTTCCCAAAATGAGGGGATATCCCGTGAGTTTTTCCTTTGGCTAAAGGACCAAAAAGTCCGCAGGGTATTCCTAGGAGTTAGCAGAGACCAAGACATCCTCCACAATCCCTTCGAGAGTCACGGTGGAGCAGTCTGCCAATTGCAGCACTGTCGAGGTCTTCCTTAGGGAACTCTGAAGATTAAGCTTAAGCATGGTGTCCTTGGTCATCACATTAATGGCGACCCCTAGATCAATCAAAGTGTGGGGTATAATGGTGCCATTGATGTGGACATCAACTACAGGACTCCCAGGGTCCAAATACTTCAGACAAATTACTTGCCCCAACATGAGATTGGACAGTTGTCCTATGACATTGATGGTTGAGGCATCTTTCTTTCACCTACCTGGGTGCTTGAAACACTTCTCCTTAATCAATTTGTTGTATACCGGTACATCTTTTATGGCCTGGAGAAGTGGTATTTTCACACACAACTGCTTGAGTTCTCCCAGAAGCTCATCCTCTTTTGGGTTGGGTTGTGTGGTTACTGTGAGTCTCTCAAGCAAGGGTGGAATGGCTTGGGGTTCACTTTCCTGTTTCTCTTCCTCCTCCTCTAGGGGAGGAGGTTGGCGTTCTGGAAGGACCTTCTTAGATTGCAGGTTGATCTCCTGGATCTCCACAGCATAGGTAGGGCATGTTGTCTCCCCAGTATATACCTACTGGGCTTGTCTGTTGTTAGGGTTCGGGTTCAGTTGAGTAGGCATCTAGGGTTGTCTTGGAGGAGCAGGAGATAATGGTTGTGGTTGAGTTGGTGGTGGAGGTAGAATGGTGGGAGGAGTGTTGCATTGGGGCCTCCATCCTGGTTGAGGTGCATTCCACTGAGGTTGCGGCTGGGCATGAGAGTGAAATGAGTGAGAAGGAGGTTGAGTGTGGTATGGAGATGGATAAGACCACGGAGGAGGTGCGGACCAGGAAGGAT
>APFE030344604.1:0-12306 GCA_000404065.3 Pinus taeda | reverse complement strand
TTTATTTTAATGTAAATTAAATGTTCATACAAGATCATGCTCATATAAATATAAGCCAGCAAAAATATAATAAGGTAAATGGTAATTATGTACCAAGGTTGAATGTGATAAGATAACCAAAAAGAGACAAAATTGAAAAGTACATCTCATTGCATATACATTTAGCTTAAAAATTAAATTATTCCCTCTTTGAAATTAATGTTTTAATGTTTATTATAGATTAATGTCCACCCATATTTTATAGTTATATTAATTATTTTTAATTTCAAAAAATAATAATCATGTTAATTTGTTTTAATGTAAATTAAATGTTCATACAAGATCATGCTCATATAAATATAAGCCAACAAAAATATAATAAGGTAAATGGTAATTATGTACTAAGATTGAATGTGATAAGATAACCAAAAGGAGACAAAATAAAAAGTACATCTCATTGCATATACATTTAACTTAAAAATTAAATTATTCCTTTTTGAACATGGTTTGAAAAACATATATTGAAGTGTTGAATGGGATAAGATAACCAAAAAAGACAAAATTGAAAAGTTACATTTCATTTCATATACATTTAACTTAAAAATTAAATTATTCTTTTTTGAAAATGGTTTGAAAAACATGTATTGAAAGTAAAGTTGCATTCTATAAAATATCTTTAATTTTAAAGAAATGTAAATGAAACTTATGGCCAATCTTATTTATTTTTGACTTTTTATTTGTTGGAATGAAAGGATGATAAGAATAAAACTTATTAACAACTTAATATCCTGTCAACGTTACATTAATGAAATTAATGAAATTTTTATCGACTATAATAACATAAAAATAATTCTATTCATAAAAATAATAATTTGAAATATTAAAAAAAATGACCACAATCTTTATTTCTAAGTAATTTTATCATCATAATTATAATTTTATAGTACAAAATATTCATAAATATTTAACCCACAACCTTTATATTATGAATACCCATAAATCTTTAAATCCAATTTCTTTAGATTTTTTTACTCTATTATTGCAAATAATATTCATGTGCATGTGGCCGCAAGACACTTTAAAGACATTGTTATGGCATCTGCGTGGCACGTGGGAAATTCTCACTCCACTATCTGACGCCTAGTACATGGATCCTCTTACCTCTGTGAACTTATGCGTAGTTCCATTATCTGTCATCTGATCCTCCCACCTGCAATGTAGCATTAGCCACCTCGTGTGACTGGTCTTTCGCTGCATCCACGGATGGAGATATTAAGGGTTGGTTCGATGGACATAACTCATATCAAATCTTAAATTAAAATGGAAATTATTGCATAATTACTTATGGTCGGGCAACATGTACATCAAAGTTATAATTCCAATGTAAAGAATGGGGCAACATTATCAACTATTTGTCTTTAGCAAAGGAACCATACTCGGTTATTCTCACTGCACTATGCCATTCCAATAAGGGCTCGTAACATCCTTTCTAACCATGCTCTCCTCTAATTTATGCTTTTTTTTTGGAAGTTACTCGGGGTGCCCACTTAGCATATCATTTTTTTTTGTTGCTCTAATGTTTTCTATCAGTATCTTATGATAACATCCAACTTTTGTTTCTAAGGAAACTCTCTAGAAAGTGTAGCATCTCAAGTTTATTTATTGAAAACTTATCTCTAATAGAGTTGGGCGCATTCCCTTTTTGGTCCTTTTTTTTTTTTTTTTTTAGGTTTGTCACCTTTCCTTCCTTTTTGGACATTCCAGTCATCCTCATCCTTGGTTTAATTTTTGTTTTTGATCTGGTTAGGTTCTCTAGTCTCACTCATGTTGAGTTCTTTGGCTCTCTCTCTAAGTTTTGTTTGATGGATGGAGGGGTGGACACTCTTTTGAGCCTCCCATATCAAATTAGCCCACTCGGGCCTCTGTTCCTTAGTCAACTTCTTTGTTATCTCTCTCCTTCCCAATCCTAAAGAATCTCACCTCCTACTAAATAATGACCTCCCTCATGCTACATTCATGCCTCAGAAATGAGCTCATGTTCATCATGGGGTTGCTTATTATTAAGAGTGTGGGGATCAATGGCATAGAAGAGCTCATATTAGAGTTGAAGGTTTGACAATACAGTTTCAGGAGCTCACTCCCCCTCCAATTAACGAAAAGATTACTCAGGTTAAGAGGGAGATTGCCAAGTCACACTGCATTATCTTGGAAACAAATGTTTTGTCTAATGTGGCAGACTAGGTTCTCGACACAAAACACACGTGTGGTCAGTACAACCAATATATGTACATGGTGGACATCTACTCGAACATGAAGTATCTTCTCGACAAAGTACTATTAGACAAACATGAGAACCAAGAGGAAATTCTACTCTCCCTGGACCACTTGCAACATCAAAAGTCTGGTCTAGATCCTAGTTTAGGGTGGATTGAAAAGCACATAGGAATTCCTCCAGATTTTCGCTGCTCTTTAAGTAGGAACAAGAAGCCTATACTAGTAGAAGTCACTGATTCAAATCATTGCTCCTAGCTAATATTTTCATGTTATGGTTTTATGTTTTAAGTTAATGTTCTTTCCTTAGTTTTCTTAAGGTCTTAAAGGCTTAGTTTATAGCACATGTATGAATCTTACCTCTCTAGGCAATATTTTATCTTTTGCCTCTCTAAAAAGACTAAATTTTTGGATATGGTCAGGGATTCTTAGTGACCAACCTCTCTAAAATTGCTCTGCTTATCATGTAATATATTGTTTTGAAGACAATACAAATATTTACTTCACAAAAAAAACCATGTGCATTAATCATAATTCTCATTTGATAAATAAGATTTGGTAATAGAAATTAGTGTGAATTAGATAATTATTTTTTGGATTAGATGCTAAGATTGATGTTAAGGTGTATGATATTGTTTATTAGTTTTTTGGTATATTTTTATGATATTTTTTAATTAATTTTTCGGTTAAGTTATTAAAGGTTGTAGTTTATTCTCCTTGCCCATATTTAATTTCCACCACCTTAATTCTTATGTTGTTAAAAATAGAATCTTGAAGTTTTATCAATTAAATTTATTTTTTAACTATTATTACTAAATTAAAAAGTAGTACCAAATTATATATATATATATATATATGAATGGGCTTGGAAAAGAGGATGGCTTTGAAGTCGTGTGATGAGCATAAGATGTGAACGCCATTAGGGTTTGGGTAATATTCTCCTAGCTCCTACAGTGGCAGACACAAATGGTGGAGGTGGAGGTCTACTGAGACAGGTTGTGGTTAAGTGGTGGAGGTGAGAACGTGAATTTTCGGGAAGGGAGGTTTTCCTGTTAGGTCAACTGATGGCTGAGCTCGTTTGGGGTTTATCTGCTGAGATGGACGAATAATTGGTGGATTTCTCCTTGGACTCCTTAGATTCTATGCAAATCTAGACAGAGGATCCACCTCAACATTCTGGTATGGAGTCACCTCTCACCAGTTATGCATGTTGCATCACCCCGCTTTTCCTTGGAGGGCATGAATGCTTCTTCCGTCTCTGTAGGGTTTGATATATTTCTATGGACTCGAGTCAAATTTCCATAGGGTTTCAAGCTACCAGACAACATGAGGAACCTTTACTAGAAGAACTACAACAACAGTTGGATCTATCGATCCCCTCTCGATCTACACTTCAATTTTTGGAGTAGTGCTTGAACCCTAGCTCAGAGGTAGGTTATGGGGGTGGTGTATCATATCAACTAAGTTGTGTCGAAGCTAGCGGAAATTGTGCCACTCTAGGGATTCATCCATCGAAGCTAGTAGATCTACTGCAGGAATTGGTTGCAGAACCCTCTTCACAAGCAGGCAAAATTCCTTACAATATACAGTCTTCGGGTTGTTTCGAGGGAGTTCCCATCAATTTATTGGAAGGTTCGTAGGAGGAAGTTAGGGCATTTGAATCGAGAAAAATCCCCTCACAAGAGATTGGGATTTTAGAAGAGAGTACTCAAAAGAAACCGACCAAGAAATCCAAGAGTACAAAGGTTAGAGAACGTGAGCGATTACTGGTCCTAGGTGAACGTATCAAATTGGATCAATTTATGGACATGACAGGCACTGTCTTGGTTGGTAGGGTTCAAGGGATAAACTATTCCCAGGTGCAGCTCAAAAAATGGGTTGCAGATATTTGGGGACAGATTCGAGATATGTTACCCTCTGTAGTGACCATGACCAGGGGTTGGTTTTCTTTAAGGTTTTATAAGCTATAGCATGCCTCATGGATTTTGTCAAAATAACGAGACATTGAGATGCCATCAGTTATGTTAAATAGGTGGTCTCCTCTTTTTGACCCAAAACGTGAATAGTTAGGGGTAGGGCCGATATGGGTTTGTATGTCGGGGCTCCCTCTGCAATTTTGGACTGAAGATGTAGTAAGGCACATTGGGGACGATTTGGGGGTGTATATGGATCATGAAAAATCCTTCTTAGAGTTTGGGAAGACGGCATATTCTCGTATACTAGTTCATTTGGACACTAGGGAAGGATTGGTAGAAAGCTTGAAGATTCAATGCAGAGGACATACTAGGTTACAAAAATTGGATTACGAGGGGGTTACATTCAGGTGTAGGAGGTGCCACGAGGTTGGTCACCTTTACAAAGAATTTCCTTTGAATACCAATGATAAATTGGGTGGATAATCTAGGGGTGGGTAGGCTGGTATGGACGCGAAGAATACTGTAGAGGCCGATAATGACCAGAGGCCTCAAAAAATTTCAAGCGATCAGTAGAAGGGTTGGGACAATATCAAAAGGTATTAATCTCCAACTGATCGTCCTCCTTCTCCAAGGGTCACACATTCATGAACATCAAGCACTGACACTCCCTAGGGTACTGATCTCTCAATCCCTTCCTTGGATCCTATAATTTCTCTTTCTCCATCTTTTTTCACATCATCGCATTGTTCATTATCATTATTTGGGGTGGTCTTATCTCTTTGTGATTTGAGTTTTGTCGCATGTCCTTTGGTATTAGCCCTTGTATGTTGCTCGTCCCCTTCTCTTGCTACCCAGGGTACCCCCCTGATTTCCCATAATGTTAGAGAGGATAATTCATATGAGAACATCTATGGTCCTAGGTATAATATGAGATGTATATCCAAACCTCCCTTGGCGTCGGGATGTGGGTTAGGCTCATCATCTCCCCCTAAATGCCCCAGGATGCCATGTGGTAGGCACTCCAATATCTCCAAAGCCATCCATAGGGGTGGTGTGGACGTCGCAGTGGGTAGAGAAATATCAAATAATTGAGTTCTTAGAGAAAAAGGCAACCCTACTCTAGTTTTGCATTGAAGTGGCTATCATTCAACTGCAGCCATCCCACTAAAAAACTAGCTCTTAGAAGGTTATTTGAATTGGAAAAGTTGGATGTAATATTTATACAAGAAACTCTGGGTGACAACTCCCTTATATCGGATCTACTAGGTTCCCTTTTCCTTGGTTGGACATTTCATGCCATAGATGCCCGTATAGATTTGGTGGCATCGCGATTGAAATCAACAATCGATCAATGGGAATTGAGAATGTATGGGGGAGAGAAGGTGTAATGTCGATGGATGTAATTTTAGAAGAGTTGGGGATGGAAATTAGGGTTGTGAACATTTATGGTCCTTCTCATAACAAGGTGGAATTCTGGGAGGCATTATTGAGTTCTTCCATTATGCAGTGTGACAATATTATTTGGGAGGAGATCTAAACTTTTCATTGAGGCATGCAGAATCATGGGGTTACCATACACAAGTCGATTCTCTTACCGCTTTCTTTGAGTAGATCATGGATCATCACAACCTCCTTTACATTGAAGTGGCACATATTCAACTGACCTGGAGAAATAGAAGGGTAGGAGATGCCATGCTTGCCAGGAGTTTAGACTGTTTCCTTATCAAGGTTCCTATGTTGGATAAGATTGAAAAGATTAGATAATGAGTTGGCTCGGGAGGTTTATCGAATCATTCCCATATATTTTTCGAAATTGCTGGTAGATCACCTAAACCGAAGGATCAATTTAAATTTAACTCTACATGGTTAAAAGATGAGGACTTTCATTGAATTGTAAATGAGACTTGGAAAGCCTGTGAACATGTTGGGAATATATCGATAGCGGAAGTATTTGCAGCAAATTTGATCTGCCTTAAACAAAGAACGATCGAATGGGCTAAGGAAAAGAAAAAGAATGAAGAATAAAATCTATGTAATATTGAAGTTGAACTAGCCAGATTCGAGGACTTGGGTAATAATAAATATATCTCAAATGAATCTAAACTCCATATCACTAGGCTCAAAGGAGAGAAGCTTAAGATTCTAAGGGAGAAAGAAGAAACTTGGTGACTTAAGAGTAGAGCCATATGGCTACAAGCAGGAGATGATAACACACAATTATTTCAAAAATGTGTTAGAGGAAGGAAGGCTATTAACACGATTTGGTCTTTGGAAGATGATGTGGGATGCTCGACACGTACTTTCCATGAATTAGCAAGCCTGGGTATAAGCCATTTTGGATGAATTTTTAAAGCTCCCCGAGAGGCATCCCTTGTTGAAATTATTAGAGTTGCAAGGATTTTCCCTCGTATGTTGATGAAGACACTATAGAAGATCTCAACAATCCTATATCCATGGGAAAGCTTGAGGCATTTCTAAAATGGTTTAAGAAGGACAAGGGTCTCGACCCACATGGATGTCCCGTGGAATTTTACCTGACCTTTTTTCGAGCTGATAAACCAAGATCTGCTTAAGGTAATTGAAGAATGCAGGATTAATGGTAGAATGTATGAGGCTTTCAATTCTACCTTCATAACCTTGATCCCAAAATCTAATAAACCTTTATCCTTTAATGACCCCAGACTTATCTCCTTATGCAATTGCATTTACAAGATTATTGCAAAAATTATTGCTAATCGCATAAAGCCCATATTGTCTTAGCATATTTCAAAGGAAAAATTTGCTTTATTGAATCATTAGCAGATCCATGAAGCCATAGGCATTGCACAGGAAGGACTACACTCTATCAAAATTAAGAATTTGAAAGGCTTAATCTTCAAAATTGACCTTTCCAAAGCATATGATAGAGCCAATTGGTTATATATCACAGTGTTTCTTACTCACTTAGGATCCCTTCATTCCTTCATTAATTGGATTATGTATTGTATTTCCTCTGTATCATACAACATTATGATAAATGGATCGACACTAAATATCTTTCATGTAGAGCGCAACCTTAGACAAGGTTGTCCCGTTGTTCCTTTTGATCATGGAATGTCTGAGTACATTAATCACTAAAGAAAGGAATTTAGGATGAATCAAAGGGGTCCAATTTGTTGAAAACATTACCATGTCTCATCTCCTATTTGTTGATGATGTTCTCATTTTCCTAAATGGGTTTATTACTGACTCCACAATTTTTAACATTATCTTATCACTTTTTTGCAAGGCTACTAGAATGGAATCAAATTAGGGGAAATACACTCTATCTTGCTTAAATTTCTCTCAGCATGAACTTGTATTTGCTCAACAACTATTTCCATATAGGCTCTTGGTGTTTGATGAAGGCCTCAAATACTTGGGATTTCGTCTTAAACTCAACAAATATCTAATTGTAGATTGAATGTGGCTTGTTGTAAAGATTGAAACAAGAATAAACATCCGGCACCATTGATGGTTATCCAGGGGTAGTAGATTGCTTCTTATCAAATCAATGTTGAAGGTCATTCCTATTTATTGGATGGCATTGTCTTGTATCCCCAAAGGTATAAGAAACATAATACAACAAATCTGCTGCAGAGTCTTATGGAGAGGGAACAAGGAAGGCAGGCCATTTACTTGGGTTAGATGAGATCTCGTTGTCAGACTGAAAAAATGGAGTGGTTGGGGGATTAGAGATCTGGGATGTTTTTCAAAATCCCTTGCAGCCAAATTGGGGTGGCATCTCCTCACTACCAATAGCTTATAGTCTAAATTTGTATACAACAAATACATTCATCCCCTTCTGATCATTGAATGGATTCGAAGACCATCTAGGAACAGGTCAGATATATCAACTATCTGGAGAACTGTACAAAATTCCATTCAATACATTAAATCAGGTTTGGCTTGGAGAATTGGGATAAGAAAAAATGTTCGAATTGGGATGGATGTATGGGTAGTTGTAATGCTCGTACTCTTCCCCTTGAACTTATACAATTTTTGGAGATGACAGGTATCAAATTTCTTAATCAAGTAGAATATGAAAATAATTCAAACATTATTGGACAGAAATGGAGATTTGCTCAAGATTTGATGATTCTTGATCAATGGAGATGGGACTAGAGTCATTATATTAATGCTCTTCTGGAGACTCATGTGAGGATAAATGATCGAGAGGATGAACTTATATGGGCTATATCCGCACATGGTAGATATACTCCTAAAGAAGGATACATGTACATTTATGTTCATCATGAGCCAGATCAACATGTATGGTGGTGGCGCCCCCTTTGGAAATTAAAAGGCCCGACAAAAGCTAAGTTATTTATGTGGTGCATATTGTGTAACTACGTAACTACAAAAGACAACCTACAACATCGATCCTTTCAGGGCCCCTCTCGGTGTTCTATGTGCAAGACTAACTTTGAATCAACTGAGCATTTGTTCCTCCATCAATGCAACACATTTGGAATCAAATTTATCAATCACCAGTGGTGAACAATAGGTGTCAGGGAGACTCCCTAAAATCTACTTGGGAATCATGGTGGAATAATGCTCAGCCACTAAAGCTTCGTAACCTTCCTTTATTGGTGTGTTGGGGTATATGGTTAGGTTTGAATCAATATATATTTCAAGATAGGAGTCATTATTGGACATCCATATGTTCTCATATTGAAGCCATATACAATTTTATCCCGGATGAAGAACAACGTCAACATAATCATAACATTATTCCTAAAACCATCGACAAAACAATCCCTTGGGATTACTTCAATGGTTCGGCTCAAAATTTTTTTCATCTAAAGGGCCTCAATATGTTGGCTATAAATGTTACAAGCACTAGTGCCTCCCACATAATTTGAGCTACCTGTCTTAGTTTGCATGGTTGATAATGAAGAAGGGGGGGTAGGTGACAAAGTAGGCTAGGCTCGCCGAATTTGAATGGGAGGTGATAAAACAGTCAAAGGGTGCACAGGAGACATTAGCAAGCACAAAGTTAGTAATAATTAAGTAGATAGGAGGGGAAACAACAAGGGAGGCCAACCCAACCTCAATGATTTCACGAGGATTCACAGGGATGGGGACTGGGAAAAATTAAACAAGCCCGGAGAAAAGGTAATTTCCAGAGAAGGGTAACCAATAACCATGGATGACAAAGCACCATGGGAACTGAGGAATTTTTTCTAGGGAATAGAGGAAACCAAATAATAGCAGAGTTTAGGAAAAAATTGACCTGTGAATTTCACCCACTATCAGCAATCTCTAGAATTCTAAGATAACTACGAGCCTAGCAGTTGTTTCTTGTATGCATAAATTGGGAAATACCTTGAGCCCCCATGAAGGTATTTCTCCAAATTACATGGGGGAGCCAATTTCATAGCTCATTTATGTATATAGAACATACATTCATAAAGAGCTAGTTGCAGAACCCACTGTCACCCGAAGTGGTGAACCAAACAACGTTTTCATAAAATTGCTACAAAATGCACTGGAGAGTGATAGGGAGGATGCACCCATTGTAATTGCACCCTGGCATATTATGAAGGATCTAGACACATGTTGTGGATTTAATGTAGGGTCCATTGGCTTCACACGAAGATACCATCAAATCACCACTAATAATCATGATGCCCAACATCTTAGAATTCATCACGGAGCAAGGTGCCTAGTAAATTCAATGCAGGTGATTATGTCTAAATTTCGAGGTTTGAGTGTGTGGATTAAATGTGGTAGCCTCCCGTTCATGGTTCACTTTCTCATATGTGGCCATAACATCAATCAACAAATACCATCACTTATGACCATTCAACCTTGTTTTTCTCATTGTATTTCCACCATGAATTATATGTGGCACGGTTGGCATGTAGTTTTATTATTTTAAACTTATACCTAAGGTATAGTTCTCTAGCCCTTAGAGACATTTATTTATGCATGGCCCACATTGAGAGTTAGGCTAGATTAGATTGGTGGTCTACTTCAATATTTTGGGCTATGAGAATATGGAAAAAAGACTTTGAGAGAAAGTGTTCCAAAGCACATTCAATCCTTTGAAGAAAGAGCCTGAGTTGGTTCTCTTTAGGATATGAGTCGTTGCTGAGATGTTGTATAGTAATAAGAAAGTCTTTTAAGATTACAATCTCGAAGATTCCCATATCTTGAGCCAATATTATGCCCAATAATAGACCATACATTTCTGGGTGGTTGTTAGTCTTCTTGCCCAACCACCAGGAATACTTAATGACTAGTTTTCCTTTGGGATTAAATAAAAGCCCCCCCCCCCCTCCTACCACCCATTTATTAATCAAAAAATGTTACAAATAAATACATGAATGGTTTATCAAGATGGAGAAACTATCTTTATCTCACAATCAACCAACAAAGCAAATCTATGAACTATACATCAATCTAGGAAGCTAATTAGCCAAAGAATATATTTTAACCTATCTAGATCTAACCAACTCCTAATAACTAGGAGAAATCTCCTTCTTGAACTAATGATCACACCTAAGGCAAGTAGGAGTTATATATTCTAACATGCACTTGGTAGATAAAAAGCTAAAATGGTTCTATCTCGATTTTGTTAAAGTTGAAATTTATTTTTATTAGATAGATATCAAAGAAATGATAATTTCAAAAGTTAATAACTATATATATAATATAATACTATATATATATATATATATATTTTTTTTTTTTTAATTTTTGTGTTAATTGTTAGAACATAATTACAATATATTTGAAATTTCAAATAATCATATTTTTGTCATATTCAATCTAATTCTAAATCAATAATTCTTTTAAGGGGAGGCAAAAGTGGGAGGGGTTATTCTATGTCCAGATGGAACAAATAAAATGGATAAGGATTTGGACATTTAACTAATAATGAAGTTGAATCATATGCTCTTTTCATTGGGCTTCGTTTGGCTTCCTCATGGAAGATTACTAAATTAGTGGTCTTAAGAGATTACGAGATAATTATAAAATCCATGCAAAAAATAAGGCAAAAGTCCACTTATTCCTGGATTTAAATTTTATCAAAATCCAACAAGAAATATGGAAATTTGAAGAGGTCAAACTTTTTCATATTATCAGAAAGCATAATTAATGTGTCGATACTTTGGCCAAAGAGGTAAGCTGCCTTCAACAAGGAGTCCTTCTTACCTCTATAGGGAACTATGACTTCCAAATTTCTTAATGGTCTATCTTTATGCATTTAATACATTAAAAATGGGCTTTCATCCCAATTATCATCCACTCATAAAGTTGAAATAAAAGTCTATAAGATAAATATGATAATTTCTATAATTCATAAGTGTTTTTTTGTTTTGTTTTTATAATGTAAATACTTTTTAAAATTTTCTATGTTAATTGTTAGAATATAATTATAATATATTTGAAATTTCAAATAATTATATTTTTGTTATATTCATTTTAATTCTAAGTAAATATTTTTTAGGGGAGGCAGGAGTGAGAGAGGTATTATTAAAAGTCCAGATGGGACAAAGGAAATTGATTTATTCATGAGATTGAATATTTAAAGTAATAATCAAGTTAAAATCTTTATCTCTTTTCATTGGGGATCCACTTGGGATTCCTCATGGCAGATTACCAAATTAGTGGTGTTAAGAGATTCAAAGATAATTATAAAATCCATGCCAAAAAAAAAAATAAACATCCACTCATTCATGGCTTGAAAATTTGTCAAAATCCAACAAGAAATCCAAAAATTTGAACAGGTATAATTTTTCCATATTATCATAAAGAATAATGACTGCGTTGATACTTTGGCTAAGGACACAACCTCTGTTTAACAAGGAATCATACTTACCTCTACGAGGAACTTTGAATTTCATATTTCTTGGTTGTTTGTCTTTATGAATTCAATTCATAATTGAATGGGTTTTCATCTTAATTATCATCCACTTATCTGAATTATTAAGCCCTATATTGGTAGGCATAATATATTTCACATCACCTCTTGAACCTCTTCCACATCTTGAGGTGAATGATACTTTACCTTAGGTGGATCATTCACCCTCATTTATTCCACCCACTTGCAAAATAATTATCGATGATGGGATAATATCTCCAACTCATGTGAGGAGTGGTGATTCTTTGT
>APFE030344594.1:0-18545 GCA_000404065.3 Pinus taeda | reverse complement strand
AAACAAATATAATAAAATATTTCAAGTGGTAATTCCAAGAATGGGATCAACAATATTTATTTATTGCTCATTATTCGAGGATAACTCAATATTTTGTTATAAATACGAAGGTTTTCCATTCATTATTCACTTTTGATTATTTTAATTGTCTCACACCATATTTTTATTGGATTTATGCATTATAGAGGAGAGAGACTCCACAGAAGGTGAAAGCGTTTGACGATTGGTAAGAATCCATCCCATAGAGGGGGATTGGTAACATATATTTTTTTCCCTCACAAGTGTTATAATAAAATCATTCTTTACATATTTGGTTTCCATTGGATGTTTTGGGGTTATTACTCTTTATTGTACTGTTTAACTATGATTGCAACATAGATTAGAATTTTGCCAGGTTCTGTTTCTATAAATAGTTACAAAGCTATAATGTTTAGCAATCATTTCTATTGTTGAGATCGTTTGTCATCCACGATCTCAAGTGGGTTCTTTTCATACATCATTGAGAAGAAAACACTACAAATTGGCGACTCTGCTGCGTTTTATACTTGAGATCCATAAATCTCAGTGACCTTTGGTTTTCAATTTAGGGTTTCATAATTTTTCAATCTCTTAATGTTCCTAGTTTTTTAACCTTATATCTGATAATCTTCTGACTTCCACAAGATTTCTGGTTGTTTTCGCAAGTCACAAGAACCAGTCGAGGCAAATGCGACACTTTTTTATGAAATTTGCAAACCAAAATTCTTGGAGTAGAAATCACCATTTTTAGCCCAAAAGGTTTGATCTTGGCTCTCGAATGCATCTTTCTGCCCAAAAAGTGTGATTTCTTCAGAAAATAGGTCAGAACTTGCGAATTCTAGGTTTTAATGTTTTTCTCAAATCTGTTTTTGGATTTTGGTGAGAGATGTGTGTTGGGTGTATGACCCCTCTCTCATCCCACTTAGGCCTTGATCCCTTATGTTTTACTCGTCGAAGTAAAAATTAGCCTCTCCTAGGGCTTCAAGTACATTTCTGCCTTTCTAGGATGAGTTTAGTTGAGTGATCAGTCTGAGTTTCTACAACACTTTCAACCACATTTTCGAGATCTATAACCTTTTGTTTCAAATCTAATAAGATAAGTTGATACCATCCATAGTTCCACATTCAAACTTGTTTGGTCATTACCTTAGGGTCTCATAGGTGGCCGTAGGTGTTTCAAACATCTCCCTATCTTTTTGCAACAATACTCCCCTCTAGTCTTTTGTTGTTGCTGCACCACTTTCCAACCTCTTAGAGTTACTTGATCCCATTCACACCGATATTTAGATCTATTAATCATTTGAGTGTATTTTCCATCGGTTTACCCACATAGTAGTATAGTGTTTGAAAACCTGGTTTGGGTGGGGTTTAGTTATTTCTTTTGTTGTTTACTTTATGTTATTTATTTCAGTTTATTGGCAGCACGAGTTTTTGTTCCTTACAAACACGATTTGGACTTAATCAATTAATACACTTGCACACAGAAGCACACCTTAAATGAAGGATGCTTGGTTTACACCACCAAGCCAAGACTTCACATAATAAATATATCGCACTGCATTAGAGACAAAGAAATATTGTTGATCTCCCTTCACCATTGATGTGTTCCGTGTGTCATTCCATCATTGTTCCACCAAGGCATGAGTCACAGAGACTATTAGGACTTCAACCTCAGTTTCCTCTTGGGCATATTACTCCTCCCCGTTGGGTTAGAGTTCATAACCCTCCGAGTCCCCATCTTGACTCCTATCTTGATTCCTCATCTGAATCTAAGCCTCCTTCACCACATATCATCACCATGTCTGGACCCACAGTTGGTGTAGGAACCCATGCTAGTGGTGGCTTTAGTTCTACACTGGTAATCAGATGAGGAGAAACGGTCGCATGAATCCTTCCGGTGACCACCATGCTCCCTTTTATGGCTAGGTTAAGTCTACCAGATCTTAAGCAGTTGATAAATGACCCCATAAACCATGATGCTGGTTGACACTCTATGTTGACTAAGCTTCCCTCAGACATCCAACAGTTCGAAGGTATTGTTGGAGAGGATCCTACCAACCATGTTTGATCCTTTAACATGTGGTGTTTGTACAACTCCATAACTGATAACTCCATTCATTTTCAGCTCCTCCAATGCACGCTCACTAGAGACGCTATGAAATGGTAGGTAGACCAGCCCACCACCTCTCATTCCATTTTCATGATGCTTGCTAAAGCCTTCTTGTTGTATTTCGAGTTACCTCTCTCATACAACAATCGTATTGAGATTTTGACCACATTCCATCAATCCTTTGCTACTCGCTTTTCTGTCCATGTTCAAGAGTGGCGTCGAAGAAGGATCACATGTCGTGCCCCACCTTTTGAAGACCACGTCTATCTAGATTCATTTATGAAGAGCCTTTTATCCCCGATTGGGAAAGAAGGTGTGTCCTATTTTCCTCAAACTAACGAAGAAGCTCTCGAGACCACCTTGAGATATGATCTAATTTATGAATAATCAGGTTATGTTTATATCGTCATTCCAGACCTCCCACGTCATGGAAGTGCTAATGCATCGAGGGCATCTAATGCTACCGATAGTATCATTGGAATTGTTACACAATATTTTGTCACCGTCCCTATTACCCCTTCTCCCGTACATTGGAGGACCTATTCCGGGACTTGTGAGAAGTGACATAACTTGGAAACACCTGCTTTGTATCCCTTAAAGTATGTACTCCATATGCCCTAAAGACACCTTCTGCAAAATACCAAAAAATATAGCCCTTTCTCCACTAGCACTGTTCCACAGTGTATTGCTCGCGCCAATGGGGTAACTCCTCCAAAGAGGGCGCGCTAGCTAGTGCTTTTCTCAGAGTCGCACTAGCGCCAACCCAGTTGGGTAAAGATTTTAATAATCAAACTTCTGAAGGTTCCTTCCACCTTATCCATGAATTGATTCCAGTTTAAGTTGGTTCAGTTGGACTTCGTATCTCCCAAGGAGGGAAGTAGTTCTCCACCTCTCATGGAAGCTTCCTAACGATAAGGACAATCCCATGAATCAAGTGGATGGTCTTATCTACTCCTCCCATCTCTATATAAGCTTGTTCTTTCCCCTTTGACAAGCTAGTTGGTAATTCTTAGTTAGTGATTCTACTTTTCAAGCTCCCAAATCTATGTCCCAAAGTCTGAGAATTGCTAAGCTCATCTTGCAAGAGGTCTTGTGTATCCCTATGAGGCTAAATCTTTAAGGAGGAGATCCATGTCCAAGTGATCAAGGAGAGAGAGAGGCTTGTTCCCATCCCCTACAAGCTTTGCAAGGCATGTGTTGCTGATTCACCCAGCCAAAGAAGGATTTGACGTCAGAACTTGGTTGTATTCTCTTTTGTTTATTAATAATAATAGACGACTATCATTATGGTTCCACTCATGTGTCTTCATTATGATGTTTGAGTTGTATCCTTTCTGACTGATATATAGTTGCATTTCTTCGATTTTATGATTTTATTTGTCTTGTTCTTTGCATGTGCAGGTGTCTATTCACAAAGATCGTGAGGATTGTGACCAGCTGAAGTGAAAGAATGGAAGAAATGACCCTTCTACGAATATAAGTGTTGGATTCGAGGTAGGCTGTCATCGTTGGCCTTTACATTATAATTAAGAACCTGCATGTTAGTGTTGTTAGATTGTTGCTAGACTTCGTTTAGGCTAGTGGGATCGCCTTTGTCCACAGAGGGGATTTACCTACACAACAATTTGGCGACTCCGCTGGGGAGTTGGCTTTTGCCTTGTTTGTTTATCTTGTCTTGTTGTTTGATTTGTAAACTATTAGACGGAGTCTGAAGTCTGGCCAGATAGCCTTCGAAACGCTATTGCCTTGCATTAGTGAAGTAGATCAACACTACTTCAGTCCATCTCCGGTTTGGTTTGCAAACTGAACGACTTGGGACTAACATTATTCCTTGATTGTTTCCTTGGTTTCTCCCGCTTGTTTTGCTTTCTGAGTTGGATACCTGTGTTGTTTTTGCCTCTTGAGAGTACTTAGGTATTGTTGGTTTAGCCTTGGCTCTTGTGTTTTTATTTTTCCATGGAAAACTCTACTGGCACTAGTTTATAGCGTGACAGTCGCGCCACTTGGTGCAACTTGCACATTGAAAACTCGCGCCAATCCTGAAAGGCGCTAGTTGCAGCCTGACAGTCGCGCCAGGCCTGCAAAATTTTGATGTTTGCTTGGTTCTCAACTTTTTGAGCTTTGGTTTTGTCTTGAGTACCTTTACTAGACTACTATGGTGTGTTGGAGTGTGATTTGACTGGTTTCATTCGCTACCCTTTGGGTGTTTGCTTTTTTCTACCGATTTCGCATTTCTAGCCCTAGGGCATCTAGTGGCCTTGTGAATCGCGCATTCCTAAGGTGTTTTGATCTTTTTTTTGTCCAGTCGACTCTCTCTCTTGCTCCCTTACACTTGTTTGGTAGTCGTGAATCATTTCGTTGCGTTATTTAGGTGATTTTCTTCGTCTTCACTTGAATTCAGCTCCGTCTCACTTTGAGCCCAGATCACATGGCTCATTGTTCGCTTTGGGGTATTTTTGATTCTTTGGGTGTTTGATTTGTGTTTTGAGGAACTGAACATGTGTGCATTGGTTATAATTTGTTAGTATTCTTTCTCAAAAGTGCTTTAGTGCATTTTTCAATTATTGAAAAATAAAATCTCTTTTGCTTTGAAACAGTTAATGAAAGTTAGGACTTTTCATTTTGATTAGTGAATTAGTGATTTTAAAGAAATGTTTATTGGTTTGCATTAACTGCATTAGGGAAACTCTTTGTTTTTTGTGATCATTTCGTTTGCATGAAAGCTCTCTAACTCTTTTGTAATTAACATTCATCGAATGGAATGACATGTTTTGGCATATAGATTGCATTTAGGGATTTTGAGAAATTACATACGGTAGGACCTGAAAACCGAAACTTAACTCAAGAATCAACTTTAAATATCGAATTGACTTAAAAATGCATTGGAACATAATGCTCACATTCTAGAGGTCTAGGCTAGAGACGTGCTCCGGCATCGTTAAACCTATAGTCACTTTTGTTTTCGCATTAAGGTTGGGTGATTCCTCCTTGTGTGACTCAACTATGGTCTAGTACGGACTTGTGCTCCCATGTACCGTCGTGTATATATGGGGAGACTCCACTAGGTTATCATCCTTGATCCACAGGAAGCCGTGTCTGCCACCTTACAGCTCGTAACGCACCGAACACATCATTCGGGAAGATTGACTGCCATACGGAAAGTCCTTGGCTTTCATATGATTGCTAAGGTGTATATGTAGTTTTAGGGATTGTCTGGTAAACCCCTTGCCTAGTTTCTCCAGAGTAGTCACTTTTTCATCCTTTTCGGACTCCTTAAAAGAAAAGGCTCACTTGAGCATTTGTCACTTCGGGCTCACTAAATATTCGAATGTGACTAGAGTCATCTTTTGTCCTTTTCTCGACTATTAAAACATGAAAAGGTCAAGTTGTGTCCTAATGTCTTAAAAATTTATTCGACGGAGATTACATTTACCTTGTTAGATCTTGTTTGCGCTAGTTTTGAGTAGGGTCTTTTATCGTTAGCTTGTCTAGGATTTTTGTTTGATTCGATCATCCTGGTGGATCCATTGATCCCGTATCTTGTCCCGAGTGACCAAGGGTCTCCTTATTCTGCTGCTCCTGAGACACCGATTTGTGGTGATACTTTCCCTGTTATTCCAAGTGTCCAACCGTTGAACTCTCGTGCTCTAGAGGACGAGCTTTACGACCTGTTTTAGAACCCTGTTTGGGAGCCTTCCGAAGAGGATTTTCCCTCTACTCCTATTGGTGTTTCGTCCCCGATGGATTCTTCCGATATGGAAGACACATCTCGTGTATCGAGTGGAACACCCGTTATGTTGAGTATTGAGACTCTTATCCCGGCCACATCCTTGATCATATCTACGCCATACATTGTTACACCTCTCAGCATTACAGTGCCTGCGCGCTATAGATCTCAGAGGGATGCCATGGGCTCTGTAAGTTCCTCTTCTATGTGAGATAATAACATCGTTCCCACTACGGGGCCTCTTGTTTCCCAAGTTCACCATACCGTTGTCACGTCAGTTCCGACCAATCCGACTATTTGTGTCACGTCCTCGACTCCAGTTGCTAGTGTCGTTACGACATCGTCCGTCGTAACTACTTTTTCCGGCCCTTCCAGTGGTCCGGTATGTAGTGGTCCATCGGCACATGCTACCAGAGTTGTTCATCCTGCAAGCAGTGCCCTGCCTTCTTCTGATGCCATTTCATCAGGGGGGCATATGATCCAAATGGGATAGGTGGGTGGCCACGACGTTTTTTGGGAAATCTAGGGGCAACATGGGTCCATGGACCAATGTTTCCCTTCCCAAAGTGGTAGTTCTTGGATAGATCTTTCTAACGAGCTATCATACGTGTCAAACGAAGATCGTATGCCAACGTTATGACCCTGGGAAATTGATGTACCAATTTACCCAAAACGGGGCCCACAATTTGGCGTTTCATCTTCTAGGGTTAGGTTTTGGAATGTGAAGGGTTTTCCATTGTTTCTCAACAATAAAAAGGCCTTCGAGCCTCATTGTAACACAATTCGGAATAGTTCAGAGGAATTTAGCCGCACATCTCTTCTCAGAGATAAGCTACCATCGCCCTAGCTGGTTTATTTCCAATTCTGGTTGTAAGCATATTTCGGTATTTTCCATTAATAAAATGAAGTATTATTTCCGCTGCATCTCTTTATTTATGGTTATTGCGTCTCTGTATTTATGGTTATCTCTGTAATCTATTGCATTCCTGTTTAAATCCGGATCAACATATTCTCAGTACTTGCATGCTATCCAAAATTCAGGCATGCAAGGCCCCTATTATGACCCTATAGGTCATTATTTGTATACCTCCTTGCGAGCTCAACCCGCTGTTGAGGGTACAGTTCCGTTGAATGTCGCTTGGGGTACCACTGGTTATGGAGGTGGCCAATTCCGTCAGGATCAAAGGCAGCCGTATCAAGGACCATCATACTAGGGTCAGCGATCCTACACGCAGCCTAATTATGGGCAGCAATATTATGGCCAAACCTATCCAGGGCAATCTGGAGGCTCACAAGGACAACCCTCCCAGGTACAACCTTCGGCCTCTGGTGGTCCGTCTTTTACATATCTTGGGCAACCTTCTCGAAACCCGGGACAACCTTATGCTCAACCAAGGACAACCTGGACCCCAGCAAGGATACCCTTCGGGTCAACCCTATGGGAATTCGGGACAACCTTACGCGTAGCAAGGACAACCCAAAAACCAACAAGGCTACCCTTCTGGGGAAGGTGGCCAGCCTTACATGCAGCAAGGTCAGCCCACTACTCAACCTAGTCAGCCATCTCGTCTACAAGGATAACCCTCGGTTGCGCAAGGACAACCAAACACCCAACAAGTCCAACCTTCTGGGCAAGTAGGTCTGTCTTAGATCCAACCAGGACAACCTTCCAGCCAGATAGCCCAACCTTAGTCTTTGCAAGGATATCTCGCTGGGCCAGCTCAACCGGGCATGCAGATTGTTCCTGCTTCTCAAGCTCAACCCGGTTACCAATCCCAACCTTCTTATGAAATGCCGCCTAGTTCCAAGGCTGAATATGGAGCCCAGCAACTGTATGGATACTAGCAACCCCAGGGGCAACATCAATTTACCCCGTATCAAAATTACCAATAGCCGCAGGCCACCCCTTATCAAAATTATCAACAACCCAATGTTTCTCCTGCCGGTCAGTATGGTAACCAATGGGGTGCTGGGGGGAAGATTCAGAATCAACCATCCAGTTATGGATATAACCCTTATGGACAAAGTTCCTATGGACAAGGTCCTTTTGGACCTGGTCCGTCCGGAGAAGGTCAATGGGGGAAACCAACAACTTGATGGAACTCTGGCCCTACCTCATATCCGCAGATGTCCTTCAACTCGCAGCTACCGTTTCTAGCAACGTTGGAACTGCCCGATGTGTCGAAGTTAACTAATGTTCCTATTTTGCATAATCCACAATGGCCACCAGTTCCAACTAAGATACCCGACGATTGTCCCAAATTCGTCGACAAAGCTGGAGAGGATCCTCAAGCCCATGTAATGACTTATCACCGTTGGTGTTCGTCCAATTCATGGCTTGATGATTCGGTTCGACTTCACCTGTTCCAAAGGACTCTCACCGGCGCTGCTACTAAATGGTACATTGAATTGACCCGTGGGTCTTTTCAAGATTTTAATTCATTGGCAATGGCATTCCTCACTCATTTTCAATTACCTATTCGGTACGAGACGGGAACCCATCTCCTTACGTCTCTCAAACAGGATATGGCTACGCACATCTATGATCATATACATGAATGGAGAAGGCGTCGTCGGTTGATCAAGTTTTGGATTCCTAATCAACTCCTCACCGATTGGTTTACAACTTCCTTTGTCCCTAAGATTGCACAAGCCATTGCCATGGGAGCTTGCATAACTAAAGAGCAAGCTATCGCACATGCTCAATACCTTGACTTAGTTTATTATTAGTCGGGTACTTTATATGAGTATTTTCCTGATGCCCCGAGACCCGGTACTTCCAAGGCTCCACCAAATCCATCTGTTGATGCAGTTATTGGCTCTGTAAATCTGTCGTCCAAAAAATCATCCTCGAACCCTGGGAAGCCAAAAACAAATGTTTCTAGTGAAAACACTTCTTAGGGTGGTTCAAATTCTGGAAGTACTTCCGAGGTTAACGCTGTCTAGTCCACCACGGCGAATAAGGCCTCGAGAGGAAAGAAAAAGGGGAAAGCAAAAAATAAGTCTGAGCAGCCTAAACAGGACTCCTCCAAACCTCCATCCGAGGAAGGAGCCAAGCGCAAACCCAAGTATCCTTGTCTCATCTATGATGAGGATCACTAACCAAAGACTGCCCTAGGCTGTCTGAGGTTAGACGTTTATTGAAAGGCGCTCCTGGGATTTGTGTTGTTCTTAAAGAACCTTTCCCCTCTCAACAGACTCAAATGGTGGTTGATCCATCTTCTTCTTCTTGTCCCTTTGGTTCCCAAGTCTTACTGGTTGGATCCATTCCCATTCATGTAACGACTCGAACAAAGGAGTATCGATCGTCCGCCAGGAAGGATCCTGAGGTTCCCTCAATCACTCTTTCGTCCAGCTCTGGTCCACTCCATATCGAGAGACCAAGTAATGAGACCACCATCCGACCCCCTCCCAAAGGAGTACTCAGGAGATCATCTTACAACGCAAATGCTCGTGCTGCCCATCACTCTAGCATAGTTGAGGACTTAGCGCAGGCTCCATCGGCTATGTCCGCCTTAGAGGTTCTCGAGAGCTACCCCACTTAGAGGAAGTCCCTGCTATGGGCCACCGGTGGCATTGACCCGGCAGATTCAGATCTGATTACCTTTGATCTCGAGAGCCATGCCCCAAGGCTACTTCATCAGATCACTTTTATCATACAAGTCATCATCAATTCAAAAACGATCCATCGTACAGTTATTGATGAGGGCGCGCAAACTTGCATCATGTCGATTTCTTGTTGGAAAGTGATCGGGTCTCCGACTTTGAGCCGGTCTCCTATGACACTGGAAGCCTTCGATGGGAGAGAATCTCGTCCCTATGGTATTCTTCAATGATTGCCGATCACTCTAGAATGGAAAACCGTTGAAATAGAAGTTGAGGTCGTTGACACAAATCTTACTTACAACCTCCTTCTGGGCCAGAGTTGGATGTATGCCATGCATGATGTGGCTTCTTCCCTCTTCCGTGTCATCCGTGTCCCTCACCAAGGGAAAATTGTCATGGTAGACCAGCTCTCCTTCTTCGCTTCTTCTTCTGAAGTAAATGTTCCTTTTGTGGAGCATACCTCCATCCCTTTCGAGAGTGTGGGAGCCGGGCTCTTCAAAGATCCCGCCCTCATGGGTGTTTTCTCACTCCCACCTCCCAACCAAGCCTCCATCAGCATGATTTCAGTTCGTTCTGATCCCTGGGTCCTTCCCCCCATTGACCAGATAGAATCATGGGGCGAGGAGATGTCCTTGAGTCCCGCCGAGCTCAACTACATCGAAATCTCTATTGTATCGTCTCCTCCTGCTAAACCCTCTTCTTTAAGTGGAGCTCTTGACTCATACGACTATTCCCCTTCCCTTGGAGAATGTGCCTCCTCGGATCCATTAAAGGAAATATTTCCTTCTGATGAAGCCAATATGGAGACCATGTCTCTCGAGGAACCCCCGTGGTTCAATCTTCACCACCGTTCCTTGTTTCTCCCTACCCTTCGGGAAACGTTGGCTTGTCTCATGTGGTTTTCTCCGTGTCTCCCTTCACAACCTCTTCAGACGCCTGTTCAAGTCTATCAAGTATCGTCTGAAGAGAATTTGGGGAACATTACGCAGACCCAACCTATTGACATCTCTGTTAAACCAGGGATTTCCAAGAACATCTATATAGGAGTCACTTGCACTCCTGAGGAAATTCAAATCTATATAGCTCTTTTTCGCGAGTTCCGTGATGTCTTTTCATGGTCTTATGAAGAGATTCCCGACATCGATCCAAACATTGTAGTGCATGAGATACCTACGTATCCAGGAGCCAAACCTATTCGTTAGCGTTTACGCCCTGTGCACCCCCGCAAGGCTGCAACTATCAAAGAGGAAGTTGAAAAACTTCTTAAAGCTGGTTTCATTTACCCTATCCCACTCACAGATTGGGTCTCTAACATTGTCCCTGTGGGTAAAAATCAGGGTACTATTCGTGTCTGTGTCGATTATCGCGATATTAACCGAGCATGCTCGAAATATAACTACCCCACACATTTCATTGACCAGCTCATTGATGAGTGTTTTGGGAGTGAGATATATTCATTTATGGATGGCTTTCCTGACTACAACCAGATTAATATTGTGCCCGTTGATCTACACAAGACGGCCTTTATCTGTCCGTGGGGTACTTTCGCTTATAAAAAGCTCCCTTTTGGTCTCAAGAATGCTGGTGCCACTTTTCAACGTGCTATGTCTTACGCCTTTCATGATATCCGGCACATCGTATAGCCTTATCTGGATGACCTTCCCGCTCATTCGGCTAAGCACCAAGACCATCCGTCACATCTCCGCGAGATTTTTCTCCATTGTCGACACTACAATATCCGACTTAATCCGCATAAATGTGTCTTCTACGTATAATTTGGTCGACTTCTCGTGTTCATTGTCTCCCGAGAGGGCATCCACTTGGATCCCCTTAAAGTAGAAGCCATCTTGAATCTTCCTCCCCCTTCTTCTTTGCAGCAACTGTAGAGTTTGCAGGGTAAAGCAAATTTCTTACGACGATTTATCCTGAATTATGCCGAAGTGCCAAAAGGTTTCACGCGGTTACTCAAGCGCAACACCTCGTTTCGATGGGATGCCATAGCTGAGGAGTCTTTCACACATCTTAAAACTTGCCTCGTTTCTGCCCCTTTGCTGTGGCCTCTGAATTATCATCGCGATTACACGTTGTATTTGGCCGCCGATGACACCACCATCGGTATGGTTCTCGTTTAGGATGACGATGATGGCACTGAACACGTTATCTATTACCTTAGCCGCAATTTGTTAGATATGGAATCTCGATATGCTTATGTCGAGAAGTTGGCCCTCGCAGTTTTTTGTGCTGTTCAACGCTTCCGTCACTACATCTTGTTGCGTACCGCGACAATGATCTCCGATTGTAATCCTATGACCTACATTCGGTCACGCCACTTGCTGGGGGGCAAATACTCGAAGTGGATAGTCATCCTCCAAGAGTTTGACTTGGAATTTACTGCTGCCATGTCTAAGAAATCACTTGTCTTCACTGAGCTGTTGTGTTCTTTTCCATCCACCGCTGCTTCCTCTCAGTTAGAGGATTCCATTCCAGATGAAACTCTCTTCCTCATTAGCACCCTCGATCCCTCATACGGGGATATTATTGTCTACTTGCAGACGTCCTCCTTCCGTCCCGAGACCTCTAAAGATGCTCGCTGACGGATCTGACATCAAGCCCAACCATATATCATCGTTGGGGACACCCTGTACCGTATCGGTGTCAATTTTGTTCTTCGCCGATATTTGACTTTTGAAGAAGAAGAGAAAGTTCTGAATGACTGCCATTCTGGTGCGTGTTGCGGTCACATGTCTGGATATGCCACCGCACAGAAAATCCTCTGTGCCGGCTATTTCTGGCCCTCCATTTTCAAGGATTGCATTCTTGCCATCCGTCAGTGTCATGAGTGCCAGATTTACCAACGGAAGATGCGTGCACCGCCTACTCCACTGCACCCCGTTGTAACCGTCAGCCCTTTTACCAAATGGGGCATCGATTATGTGACCTGTAACCCTCTCTCGGCCGGGGGGCATGGGTACATCATCATTGTTATTGATTATTTCACAAAATGGGCCAAGGCAATGCCTACATTGTCAGAAGACGGTCACACCGCGACGCAGTTTTTGTTTAACCATGTTATTTCGCGGTTCGGAGTACCCCAAGCCATCGTCACTAATCAGGGAAAGCATTTTCGTAATCACATGATGACCGAGTTAACAACCCAATTGGGCCTTAGGCATGATTTTTTGACACTGTACTATCCTCAGGTAAACGGTCAAGTGGAAGCCATGAACAAGGTTTTGGTCATGATGCTTCAAAGAACTGTTGGCATGCATAAGTCCAATTGGCATCTGATGTTGTTCTCTACTTTGTGGGCCTACCATACCTCCGTGAAGGACGCCACTAGTTTCAATCCTTTTTAGTTAGTTTACGGACTGGAGGCGACCGTTCTTATTGAGTGTGAGATTCCTTCATTAAATATATCCGTCGAGTTACTCCATGATACTACTCTAGTAGAAGAGCGTCTTCTTTACTTAGAACGGCTGGATGAGACTCGTCGTTTAGCCTCCTTAGCTATTGAAGCTCAGAATAAGTGAGTGAAAACTGACTTCAATAATACTGTTAACCCCCGCTCTTTCATTGAGGGAGACCTAGTACTACTCTATGATCAAGCTAACGATAAGCTGGGGGCAGGAAAACTCGAGTCTGTGTGGCACGAGCCTTATATTGTGGAAAGAGTTTTGCAAAAAGGGGCCTGCGAGCTTATTGATTATGAAGGCAATCCCCTAGATAGGGCCCGAAATGGGCTTTATCTTAAAAAATACTATGCATAATTCCATGCACTCTCTTTTTTGTACATACATATGCTTTCAGCAGTGTGTTGTGTGTGTGCATGTTTTTAGTTTTTTATCTTGGTATGTCGACGTGATTTCCGCTTATTGTGTCTTTTCCTTCCTGAATAGATGTCTGGATTGCCTTACGTTGGTTTCGCTGATGGTGCTTCCCCATTACACGTAGCTTGTCATCTGCGGCATGGGTGATCTACTATCCTCATGGTGAGTTAGTAGATATTCAAGGGGTTTGTCTAGGTTGTACAACGAACAATGTTGCTCAATATAGTGCTATGATTGAATTATTAGCTGAGGCGATTCACCTCGGCATTCACACATTGGTTGTGAACTTGGACTCTCAACTTGTAGTCCATCAACTCAACGGGTGTTATTCCATTAGAGATCATCAGATTCTAAGGTTGTATTACTTGTTAAGTTATTAGAAAGGGATTTTGATTTCATTACTTATCAACATATTCTGAGACGACTTAATACGTTAGCCAATGCATTAGCTAATTTTGTGTTGGACAGGCATTTGCATAACATGTGATTCAACATAATATAAGAAGCATAAAGTAAAATAAGACCATAAAACATATGTATATATATATGTGTGTCCAAAATGTTTGCACCCCATGCATCATCAAAAAATAATACATGTCTGTCTGAATACATCCGGAGACAACATGTCTCTCAAAAAAATATGCATGAAAAGAAAATCCTAGATATCTAGTCTCGATGCTGCTCATGATAGCACGTCACTGCCCACACTAGACGCCTCAAGAGCTAGTGAATGCGAGTTGGCACCCCTACTGTGTGCCTCTGGTATGCTAGCGAGACATCCGCTAGCCGAGCATAATCTGGGATCCCTCGAGTGATAGCCTCGAGGTTCTAGATAAGCTCCCCTCTATCACTGCCTTCCTCCTAAGGATCTTTTGCTGCTGCTGCTGCTGCTACTGGATGTCTCCTCGCAACGAAAGACAAGCCAGCTGGATGCTCTGGGCCGACATCTGCATATGCATATAAAGGTCATGAGGACAAGCATGTACTAACAAAAAAAATCATAAAAATATAAAATGAAAAAATGAGGACGTACCAATCTCCTCGTCCCGGTCCTCTCCCTCCATCAAGGGAAGGTAAGGGTCTCCAAGGATGTTTGTCGCCGCATGTGGCTAGTCTTCCACCATGATCAGTGGGCGGCGAAGCCAACCGAAGAACCCTGGTCTGAAGGACATCTGCTGGCCACCACAACCCCTCGACATCAGTGCCGCCCATCGAGCCATCCTCAGCTCTCGAGGTGCTGGGTCTGCCACAAAGGCCCCTTGGCCCTGGAAGCTTGGCTCACGTTCCAAGAAGAACGTCACCAAGATGGAACCATACCCAAACTGTTGCAGCTTGTCAGCTACCTCTTCATATTGGTCGTCATAGCTGACGCCTAATTCAAGATCGTCAGGCTAAGGCACTCTATAGCTAATAGTAGGTGGTTCTTCGTAGCTTCGTGGGGCACTTGTGCCCCCGCAGCTCGTGTAAGAGTGAATAGTAAGGCTCTCAATGTCAAGTCCTGAATGGTGGAGATATCCACCTCCGAACTGTCGTGCCCATATCTTGCCTCCGGGCAAATCCGAGCCTTCACTTCATCCATCTTCTCCCCAGATGACCTGCTCCCAGTCAACCGAGGCACCATCCCTCATCGCAAAAATCCTGTCAAGAAGTAGACATCCGATACGTCCAACTCGAGTACCTGATCTCGTATCGGGAACACCTGTTCCTCTACATCCCACAAGTCGATCAAGTACTGTAGGAGCTCTGGTTGAGCTCGAAAATAGGACAGCATGAAGAATTTCTTGAGCCCACACGCTCTTAGAGCTTCCATGCAATCCTCGTTAGCCAGGGCTAATGTGTCCACTTGGTCATGTTCCCATTCCTTCCATGTCATCACCATTTTTGTAGATTTCCCTACAAATACAAGTCAAAATGATGCATTAGACACTCACACAACTTGAAATTGCAGCAAAATGGGTTTTAAATTTGTTGAAATTGGCCTAAAAATGTGCGCGGCCATTGGCGCGACCATTTCTAAAATAGTCGCGCCCATAGGCATGCGCCCTATGGGAAATTTGCCCCATTGGTGCGGGTTCGTGCCCAAAACCCGCGCCAATGGGTGCAACCCCTAAATTTCAAATTCCCCCCATAGGAAATGAAAATGCAATAAAAAACAAATTTCAAACAGATGAAAATGAAGCTAAGGACAAGACCGCTTACCTGGCACTCACGGCATTCGAAATGGTCCACTGGTTTGGTCGCAATCGCCAACTGAAGGTCACACTCCAAAAAGCCCTAATGTTGCTCTCGAAAGGTAAAAAGTGAAAAGTAATTTTTATTTTACCATTTTCACCATCTTATAGCTTTTTGACCCTAAATAGGCCTTAAAAAGTCATTTTATGAATATTTTCATGGATATTTGTGTCGAAAATCGGTTTTACGCTGATTTTTTGTGCAGCGACAGGTGTTTATGGAGCTTTCATGGCGAAATGACTTGTATTTTATACTTTTTTGGACTTGGTAAATACACAAAAAAATCACTTTGGAGTCATCTTTTGCTCTTTTCTGACTCTCTAAACGTCAAAAGAATGCTAAGTTGGTCCTCTCAACTCGTTAAAACGGACACGAGAGGCGGTCGTCTTTAAACCCTTTTCCAACCGTTTAAAAACGAAAAGATCGTCGGAACCTTGTCATTTCTGGTTTGTTAATGGTTACAAAGTGACGTGGTTTCGATTGCTTTTTTACTTTTTTACATCGGGATCACTACTTATGAAAAGTACTCCTCGGTCGTAATGATCGGGCGATTCTTTCGAGCATGGTTTTATACTTTTTCGAGCTCGAGAGACACAAATTTACGAAAAAGGACACCCCTGGAGTTTCCTTTTTGCTATCTTTTCAAACTCTCTAAATATGAAAATGCGTCGATTTCTTCCTTTGTCAGACTCGTTAAAACTTAATGACATCGGATTCTGTCGTGATGATGCCTCTCAAGCATTTGCCATCCCCGTCAAGCATTCCATTCAAAAATAACTGCGGTACTTGCCAGAAATGGTGGGGGAATAAAGGAACCATAATCATCGTCATGTCGGCAGTATGTCGCTCTTGAACATGGCACTCATGTGCATTCGTGTCTGGGTGTGGATATCTCATTCTGTTTCACACTTGCCTCCATGGGTTTGGGTTATCCTGTTTGACCATTAATCTCCTCATTTCCTTGTTGCCATGACCCCTTATCATTTGATGTCAAATACTGCCAAATCCACTGTCGTGCCGCCGATATGTTCAAGAGAAGTTGACCTCTGCAGAATACTCAACCTCCTTCTAATGCTTCACACAAAACATTTTATCCTTCTCTCTCTCGTGTCGATGATGTGGGAAACGTTATGGCCCACCTTCGATCAAGGTCGCTTCCTGTCAACTTCAGCTCATTATCCAGGAAGTTGACTTAGAGACTCCCTTCAGGTACCTTGGAGCCTGCATGCCTCAATGGCATGTTCTCCGTGTTCGACGCGAGGTTTTTATCATTGGCCTCGAATCGGATGATTCTACGGGTGTTCGACACCGGTTCACTGATTCGCACGTCGTGGATTGTACCTATAGTACCTTGAGGACCATTGTCATTATTGGTGGTACCTCTCACGTCTGTTAACTATTTTCATCATTGACTGGTAATAAGACGATGTTCTCGCATGTTCGACTTCGACTCCTACATTCGCATGCTTGAACTTGTACTTTGTTCGGGTCGAGTTGGAGCGCAAGACCCTAGATTTTGTATGTGAGATCCAGGTTGCATTTTGTGGATTATTATAATCAATACATGACTCATTCATTGGATGGCTGCGACCATGCCTAAGTCTATTCATTGATCCTCATCAGGTTGTTGTGTCCATACCTGGGATCCAGATTTTTATGTACTCTGCTATGGATGGCTGTGCCCATACCATGTACATCATGTATTTGAACTATCAGTTGTACTTCGTGCAGGTTCTCCGGCGGCCGTGTTTTCAGTCGACCATGTTCTTGTAAAGCACTTCACCCCTCTCTATCTTAGGCTTCATGCTTTAGGAGGCATCTGTTACACAAGTATTTTGTCACCGTCCCTGTTAACCCTTCTCCCATACATTGGAGGACCTATTCTGGGACCTGTGAGAGGTGACATAACTTGGAAACACCTCCTTTGTATCCCTTAAAGTATGTACTCCATATGCCCTGAAGACACCTTCTACAAAATACCCAAAAATATAGCCCTTTCTCCATTGGCACTATCCCACAGTGTATTGGTCACGCGAATGGGGTAAATCCTCCAAAGAGGGCGTGCCAGCTGGCGCTCTGTCTCATTGTTGCACTAGCGCCAACCCAGTTGGGTAAAGTTTTTAACAATCAAACTTTCAAAGGTTCCTTCCACCTTATCCATGAACTGATTCCAGCTTAAGTTGGTTCAGTTGGACTTCGTATCTCCCAAGGAGGGAAGCAGTTCTCCACCTCTCATGGAAGCTTACTAATGATAAGGACAATCCCATGAATCAAGTGGATGGTCTTATCTAATCCTCCCATCTCTATATAAGCTTGTTCTTTCCCCTTTGACAAGCTAGTTGGTAATTATTAGTTAGTGATTGTACTTTTCAAGCTCCCAAATCTAAGTCCCAAAGTCTGAGAATTGCTAAGCTCATCTTGCAAGAGGTCTTGTGTATCCCTATGAGGCTAATTCTTTAAGGAAGAGATCCATTTCTAAGTGATCAAAGAGAGAGAGAGAGAGGCTTGTTCCCATCCCCTACAAGCTTTGCAAGGCATGTGTTGCTGATTCACCCAGCCAAGGAGGATTTGACGTCAGAACTTGGTTGTATTCTCTTTTGTTTATTAATAATAATAGACGACTATCATTATGGTTCCACTCATGTGTCTTCATTATGATGTTTGAGTTGTATCCTTTCTGACTGATACATAGTTGGATTTCTTGGATTTTATGCTTGTATTTGTCTTGTTCTTTGCATGTGTAGGTGGCTATTCATGAAGATCGTGAGGATTGTGACCAGCTGAATGAAAGAACGGAAGCGACGACCCTTCTACGAATATAAGCGTTGGATTCGAGGTAGGCTCTCATCGTTGGCCTTTACTTTGCAATTAGGAACCTGCATGTTAGCATTGTTTGATTGTTGCTAGACCCCGTTTAGGCTAGTGGGATCGCCTTTGTTCGCAGAGGGGATTTACCTACACAACAGGAATCATTTCACATTCTTTTCCATATTCTCAGAAAAGTTATGGCTACCCATAGGGTGGC
>APFE030344591.1:0-13604 GCA_000404065.3 Pinus taeda | reverse complement strand
TGATAGTAAGGGGGAGAAGTGTGTATTTATTGGCTATTGTGATGAGTCAAAAGCATACAAACTCTATAATCCATCCACTAAGAAATTGATTGTAAGCAGAGATGTGCAGTTCATTGAAGATGAAGCTTGGGATTGAAGCTTAGAGAAGACAGTGAATGTGGAGATAATTGTGTCTCATGAAGAAGAAGAGGAAGGGACATCAGCAAATAATCCTTTCTTGGTGGTTCCTCCTCCACCACAGCAAATTCAGCAAACCACACTACAAGCTGGAATTCGAACAGCCTTAAGAAGTCAAGGAAGTGCTTTTTCAAGCACACCACAGGGATCTGAAATACCCTCAAGTTCGGATGGAACTCCAAGCACACCAAGAAGACCAAGATTCAGAAATCTGAATGAGATTTATGAACAAGGAGAGGTAAGTAACAATACCGGTCTGAATTCATTATTCGCTTTGTATTGTCATGTTGATGACCCAGTTCATTTTGAAGATGCTGTAAATGAAGATAAATGGATTGAAGCAATGAATGAAGAAATTGGTGCAATTGAAAGGAGTAAAACATGGGAGTTAGTGGATCTCCCTGAAGGCAAAGATGCCATTGGAGTTAAGTGGGTCTATAAGACCAAAAGCAATGTTGAAGGCAAGATTGACAGGCACAAAGCAAGACTTGTTGTGAAAGGCTACAAGCAGCAACAAGGCAAAGACTATGATGAAACCTTTTCACTAGTAGCAAGGATGGAAACAGTAAGGACAGTGTTGTCTATTGCAGCACAACACAAATGGAAGATTTATCAGATGGATGTTAAATCTTCATTCCTAAATGGAGTGTTAAAAGAAGAGGTTTATGTTGAACAACCTCCAGGCTATGAAGTTAAGGCCAAGAGCATAAAGTCTGCAAACTGAAGAAGGCTCTTTATGGGCAGAATAGATGCTTATTTGATTGAGAATGGATTTGATAAGTGTGATGGTGAACCCACACTCTACATAAAGGAGAATGACGGTAAGATTCTTATTGTTGTTTTATATGTAGATGATTTGATTTTTACTAGCAATGATGCTTTTCTCATGCTGATTTTAAAGCAGTCATGAAAAGTGAATTTGAAATGGCTGATTTGGGCTTCTTGAGATATTTTCTTGGAATTGAAGTAGACCAAAGTGAAAATGGTGTTTTCATTTCTCAAGATAAATATGTAGAAGCAGTGTTGAAGAGATTTAACATGCAGAACAGCAAGGCAGCTGTAACTCCAACTGTAGTGGGGTTGAAATTGACCAAAGAAGACAGCAGCAAGGATTTTGATCCAAAATTGTATAAGAGCATAGTTGGCAGCCTTATGTACTTGACTGTAACTAGGCCAGACATTATGCACGTTGTGAGTTTAATCTCCAGATTTATGGAAAGACCGAAAGAGACTCATTGGCAGGCAGCCAAGAAGATTCTAAGGTATGTGAATGGAACGAAGGGGTTTGGTATTTTATACTCCTCTTCTGAAAGTTTCATGTTGAAAGGATACACTGACAGTGATTGGGCTGGAAGTGTTGATGATAGGAAAAGCACATCGGGATATGTGTTTTATATGGGATCGGGAGCCATCTCATGGGCTTCCAAGAAGCAACCAGTTGTGTCTTTGTCAACAGCAGAGGCAGAGTATGTGGCAGCAACAGCGGCAGCATGCCAAGCAGTATGGCTGAGAAGAGTTATCAGAGATTTGTGTCATGAACAAGAAAATGGCACAACCATTTACTGTGACAATAGCTCTGCAATAGCATTGTCTAAAAACTCTGTTTTTCATAAAAGAACAAAGCACATAGATACCAAAATTCACTTCATACGTGAATTGGTTAACAATGGTGAGATTGTTTTACAGCACTGCAGAACAGAGGATCAACTAGCTGACATCTTGACAAAACCATTGGGAAAGAAAAGTTTTGATCATTTCAGGAAATGCCTGGGTATGCAGAAAAACCCACCAGTTGAAATTAAAGGGGAGTGTTGGAATGATAATTTAAACTGCCGTGGAGCGACAGCGACCGCAGCATACTGTCTCCAGAAAACCTCCATTTGAGCTCCCTGCGATGCGATCAAGTCGCAGATCGCATATCGCACATTTTCTTGTTAACCTTCGTTGCATCCCTTCTATTGTCTGCGATTGCGATTTCGCGATGCGATCTGATCGCATATCGCAAATCACATGTTTTAGACAATTATGGCAGCGGCGACACATCTTTTCTTTTCCTCCGATACGATGGTGCGATGTTGTGATAAGCCATGCATTAAATTCAGACAGGATATTTTCAGCCGTGTAATTAATGATATTTACGGCGGTTGGTAAATGTAGGTGAAATTTTTAATTCTATTGTTTTCTATTTTACGGAAGTATGGGCACAAGCAACACTTATCAAAGATTCTTGTTGTGTTGTTCATCATATATATGAAAATTGCAAAGGCAGATATAGTAGAGAGCAGAATTGAACAAGGAGAGCCTTTTTTCTGCAACGCACAACAGTGCTGAGACTCTAATTTTTCTGAGATAGTGAAATTAGTTTCTGGAACTGAAGCGTTCCTGTTGTAATCCCTCTGAGTAGAGGAAGCCTATTTTGTAACAGTTTTTTTTTTGTTATGATTAAGATCCTGAATCAAATAACAGAGCGTTGTTTTCTGTGAAATTTCTTTTGTGTTTGAAATGAACAGAAATTTCCAACACTAATCAAATCAGGCCAGCATTGAACAAGCTATTTGGGTTTAAGAAAAACAGAAAAGATCTATACTAAAAGTAATAATATAGCATAATAATAATAATGGGGAGGGTGACTGAGTTTACAACAGCCTGAAGACAACTCCGTACACATAATCTTCATGGTGTATCTCAGTTGATTCTGAAAATATACTCTTTATCTTGCAATTCCATAGAAATTTGTGGCTCGGTTTAGTTGGGAAATGCGATTTATTTGCGGTTGTGAATTGCTTGCAGAGGTTTGGGCATTTCTGATGTGTCGACAATCCATTCTAGTGGGAAAACATGATTTACTCATGGTTTTCAACTGCCATTTCAGGTTTCAGACAGTTCCATATTGATATGTACCTTAGAAAATTCATTATCAATCAAAATAATAAGAAATTCCTATACGGGGATTTAAGATGTTGTTAATACAACATAAGAACCTCCCTTGAGACTGTTGAAGCCAAGGTTTCAATGCCATTGTGGCCATGAATATGATATTATTAACAGTAGTGGGCCGCGTGCCCAGTAAAAGATATTCTATATTCCACTTCAATTCTTAGCAGTCATGAAAACGTTTGAAATATTCTTTCTCGTCTGTTCAGTAATAAAAGAAATGCCTGGGTGTAGAGGTGATATGTGGCACTGAGTAGTCACCCGTTTGAAACAGTAAGTAAAAGTTTAGTCATGTGCCGGTGTGGTTAAGGTGGAATGCTATGCTGTGTGATTTTGACCGTTTAAATATTCAATTTATAAGTTAGGGTTACCCATCATTCACATTACCTAGCAAACCCAGAAAAAAAGATTTTCTTTCTAAACTCCACTTAAATTGTTTTTTATTTTAGATAGCTTAATATCGATATAGAGTTTAGTTTAAAGTTTTAGGTCAATTAGTTGCGATACTGTTGTTCAAGATTTGACTGTAACAGTCATCCGTTATCTTCTCTAAATAAACAGTGATTCAGTTTAACTCTGTTAAGTAAACTAGTTTAGGCCGACGACTTTTCGAATGGTGTAATACGCAAAAAACATCACCTAATTTGTCGATGATAATTTTAATTTTTCACGAAATTGTTCATCTTCCCGCCAGCGATTTCTTGGCATCTCTTACGTTCTGTGAATCGACACTCTGGCTGGGGATCTGTTCTTGCTTGTGGGTTTTGAGGCTGCGGATCGCATCTCCATGGATCAAGTTGTTCAGTCGTTGCAGTCTCCTGGTATTGATACTGAAGACAGCGCGTCTAGATTAGAAGAAGACGGCATGTCAAAATTAGAAGGCATTTTGAACTATGAATTCAGAAACAAATGCCTCCTGAAAGAAGCGACAACACATTCATCTATTAATAACACTGAATCCTATGAGAGGCTGGAGTTTGTGGGGGATTCGGTTTTGGGTTACCTCATAACAAAGCATCTCTACACAGCTTACCCTCATCTGCAGCAGGGCACTTTAACATTCTTGCGTTCTCGGAATGTTGACACTGAGAAGTTTGCACGAGTGTGTGTAAAGCACGGATTTCATCAATACCTCCTGCTCAATTCACCGGCTCTGCAACTGATCGTAAGTTACTGTGCCACTTCAATCTAGCGATTCCCCATTTGATTTTATCTGATAATGAAGATGAATGAGATAACCCTTTGTTGTGCAGATCGAGGACTTTGTGAAAGATATTGAAGACGAATCCAAATCCTTCCGTTGTGGAGATTTCAAGCCCCCCAAAGTTCTGGCTGACATAGTGGAATCCATAGCTGGTGCAGTCTTTGTTGACTCCGGGTATTCCGAAGATCGAGTGTGGGAGGTACTTGATTCCCTTAATTTCCCCTTGCAACCATGGGTATACTAGAAGTTAGATTCATGTCAGATTTGTATCGGAGCTGCAGGTATTCAAGCCACTGTTAGAACCACTAGTGAGTCCAGAAACACTTGAACTGCATCCTGTGACTAAGCTTCAAGAGCTATGCCAAAAGCAAGGGAAAGACATCGATTACAAAAACTCTTGGGTTGGCAATATGGTAAGATCCCAGGTACTGATCAATGGCGAAGTGGTTGGAAATGGTGAACACCACCAAAAGGAATTGGCAGAAAGAGTGGCGGCTAAGGATGCTTTGCACAAATTAAAGAAGGAAGATAAAGTAGATAAGTCAAGCAAAGACGAGACGCAGACGGGAAATCATGAGCAGCCCCTAGTTGCACAGCAGAAATTGAACAACTTGTGCATGAAGTAACATTGGCCTCCTCCCCTTTACAAGTAAGGATTTCCCCCGCCTTACTCTAGGGTATTTCCATTACTAATGAGTCAAATTAATTTTCATTACAAATATTGCAACTAGTGTTTCAAAAGTTGACTGTCGAAAATTTCCAGATGTTTTAGGGAGTTACAAAATTTTAAAAAGTGCCACAAACACCATAGCCACTTGTCCATGTTTTAACAGTACCGGAGCAAGTTTAAGCATCCACTTCAAATTCTAGGGTTTCTCAATTGGTCTTACTGCAAAAGCTTCTCCTTCTTCACTCCAGTCTACTTATTCACTTTCTCCAAATTCTGCCATCGCTGTGCTCCATCATGAGATTTGGTATCCCTACCAGGTAATTGGTAAGAGCGTTGGACTTGCTCAGAAAGGGTGCAGTGTTAAAATCTCTCTGTCCTCATATCTTGATTGCCAAATCTTGTCTTTCTCCACTCCAATCGACAAATTCACTTTCTCCAAATTCTGCAACTGCTGAGCTCTATCGTAAGATTTGGCATCCCTGTTACCCATGAATTGGTAAAAGTTATCGGACTTGCTTAGAAGGTGTGCAGGGTTTAAATCTCTCCCCTAATGTTATGTTAATGTGAGTTTGTGTTACACACCACCTTTCTTCATTTATGTTTTGTGAAGTTTCTCCCATCTTATACGATTTCAATTGCCACATGGATCGTTTGATCTGTTTTTTATCAATTGCTAAAATACATAAACTGGACTGGGTCTGCAACAGACCTGAGGAATTTCATCCACAATTTTCTAAAATTTACCTAACTTCTGAAACATCAATACGTACATTGATTAAAACCACAACGCCCCTAAAATGGCTTTCGCTCCTTATCTTGCCTAAAATTTTTGACTTCAAAGATTATTCTCATTTCTTCTATCTCCTAAAAATATGAATAAAACTTGTAAATTCAAGTACTTACTACTTATATGGTTTATCTGACAGAATGTTTACTGGAAATTCAGGTTGTTTACTGGAAATTCAGGTTTATCTGGCAGAATGTTTACTGGAAATTCAGTTGTGACAACTGTCCAAGCCAAATACTATTCTCTGAAGTTTCTCCCATCTTATACCATTTCAAGTGTTACATGGATTGTTTGATTTGTTTTTTTCAATTGCCACAATACACAAACTAGACTGTCTCTGCAACAGACTTATGAAATGAGCAATATCTACAAATTTCTAAATTTTACGAACTTGTGAACATCAATACATCCATTGCTTAAAATAAGAAAGCTCTTAATATGACTTTGGCTCATCTTACCTAAAAAGTTGACTATTACATGATTATTCTCACTACCTATGTCTCCTTCAAACATAAATAGAACTTATAAATTTAGGTAATTTCAATTTATATGGTTTATCTGATAGAATGGTTCTAAAATCACTATTTATATAGTTTATCTGAACAGATGGTTACTAGAAACTCAATCAAGATTCAAGACAAGCACGTCCAAGCCAAGTACCAAACTCTCAAAGGGTTCACTATGTTTATATCTGATACTATAATTATAGAATTTATTAACTAAAGTTGATAGGAGCTATGATAGGTGTGAAACTTAAATAACAAAATACAGATCAAAAGCACCAAATACAAATTCAAGTTATTAAATAAAGTCTTTAGTATGAGGCTTTTGCAGTTGGACATTTTGTTCATGATTTTTTAAAATTGTTGTATAAAAGATTTTTGAACATTTTGAACCGCAGGTTTTGAATAAATTCATTATTAATTACCAAAAATATGGAACTTAATAATTAATTTTTTAAAGTAAAAATTAAGAATAAAACCTTTTCAAAAAAATCAAATCTCTCTAAATCTTTAAAAAAACACATAAAATATTATGCCTTGTCTAATTGTTCTACTTTTTTTTTGGTTTTTCTCGAGAATATTTTCTAGTCAATTTTGTTCAAAATCTGGCAGGAATTTGTTGAAATTGTAGGTTTGATATCTGTAGGTTGCACAATTGGAGTGCTCTAGGGATTTTTCAAGGTGCTGAATCTATTAATATAATCTAAACAACTAAAAGTTACAACCTCATTGATTTTTTTTTTTTTTACTAACAGTGAGAAAAACTATCATAACTCAGTGGTCAAACCAACAACGACGACAATGATCATTGACTGCTATCTACTAATGTAGGCTGACTCATCACCATTATTGAAGGAAAGCCACACCACCTGGAATTACCTGCTACACTGTCGAAAATTTCCAGATGTGTTAGGGAGTTACAAAATTTTAAAAAGTGCCACAAACACCATAGCCACTTTTCCATGTTTTAACAGTACCGGAGCAAGTTTAAGCATCCACTTCAAATTCTAGGGTTTCTCAATTGGTCTTACTGCAAAAGCTTCTCCTTCTTCACTCCAGTCTACTTATTCACTTTCTCCAAATTCTGCCATCGCTGTGCTCCATCATGAGATTTGGTATCCCTACCAGGTAATTGGTAAGAGCGTTGGACTTGCTCAGAAAGGGTGCAGTGTTAAAATCTCTCTGTCCTCGTATCTTGATTGCCAAATCTTGTCTTTCTCCACTCCAATCGACAAATTCACTTTCTCCAAATTCTGCAACTGCTGAGCTCTATCGTAAGATTTGGCATCCCTGTTACCCATGAATTGGTAAAAGTTATCGGACTTTCTTAGAAGGTGTGCAGGGTTTAAATCTCTCCCCTAATGTTATGTTAATGTGAGTTTGTGTTACACACCACCTTTCTTCATTTATGTTTTGTGAAGTTTCTCCCATCTTATACGATTTCAATTGCCACATGGATCGTTTGATCTGTTTTTTATCAATTGCTAAAATACATAAACTGGACTGGGTCTGCAACAGACTTGAGGAATTTCATCCACAATTTTCTAAAATTTACCTAACTTCTGAAACATCAATACGTACATTGATTAAAACCACAACGCCCCTAAAATGGCTTTCGCTCCTTATCTTGCCTAAAATTTTTGACTTCAAAGATTATTCTCATTTCTTCTATCTCCTAAAAATATGAATAAAACTTGTAAATTCAAGTACTTACTACTTATATGGTTTATCTGACAGAATGTTTACTGGAAATTCAGGTTGTTTACTGGAAATTCAGGTTTATCTGGCAGAATGTTTACTGGAAATTCAGTTGTGACAACTGTCCAAGCCAAATACTATTCTCTGAAGTTTCTCCCATCTTATACCATTTCAAGTTGTTACATGGATTGTTTGATTTGTTTTTTTCAATTGCCACAATACACAAACTAGACTGTCTCTGCAACAGACTTATGAAATGAGCAATATCTACAAATCTCTAAATTTTACGAACTTGTGAACATCAATACATCCATTGCTTAAAATAAGAAAGCTCTTAATATGACTTTGGCTCATCTTACCTAAAAAGTTGACTATTACATGATTATTCTCACTACCTATGTCTCCTTCAAACATAAATAGAACTTATAAATTTAGGTAATTTCAATTTATATGGTTTATCTGATAGAATGGTTCTAAAATCACTATTTATATAGTTTATCTGAACAGATGGTTACTAGAAACTCAATCAAGATTCAAGACAAGCACGTCCAAGCCAAGTACCAAACTCTCAAAGGGTTCACTATGTTTATATCTGATACTATAATTATAGAATTTATTAACTAAAGTTGATAGGAGCTATGCTAGGTGTGAAACTTAAATAACAAAATACAGATCAAAAGCACCAAATACAAATTCAAGTTATTAAATAAAGTCTTTAGTATGAGGCTTTTGCAGTTGGACATTTTGTTCATGATTTTTTAAAATTGTTGTATAAAAGATTTTTGAACATTTTGAACCACAGGTTTTGAATAAATTCATTATTAATTACCAAAAATATGGAACTTAATAATTAATTTTTTAAAGTAAAAATTAAGAATAAAACCTTTTCAAAAAAATCAAATCTCTCTAAATCTTTAAAAAAACACATAAAATATTATGCCTTGTTTAATTGTTCTACTTTTTTTTTGGTTTTTCTCGAGAATATTTTCTAGTCAATTTTGTTCAAAATCTGGCAGGAATTTGTTGAAATTGTAGGTTTGATATCTGTAGGTTGCACAATCGGAGTGCTCTAGGGATTTTTCAAGGTGTTGAATCTATTAACATAATCTAAACAACTAAAAGTTACAACCTCATTGATTTTTTTTTTTACTAACAGTGAGAAAAACTATCATAACTCAGTGGTCAAACCAACAACGACGACAATGATCATTGACTGCTATCTACTAATGTAGGCTGACTCGTCACCATTATTGAAGGAAAGCCACACCACCTGGAATTACCTGCTGGTGGTATGTAAAGAGGTAGACTTTCACACCTCCCAGATGCCTATGTGTCTTGGACTGTTACCCTGTTTCCTTATGTCTGAAGAAGATGGACTCTTAACCAAGTAGAAACAATTTTAAGGCATACTCTAGGCTGAACTCCATGTGCATCAGTGACTTACTCATCATTGTTATTCTACGTTTTTGTGTTTTTTTTTTCTTGCTTGAATCTGACAATACAATTATCAGTTAGGGCAATACAACTATCAATACAATACAACTAACTGATAATTGTATTCCCAGATTCCAGACAAAAAAACAGAAAAAAAATGTAGAATAATTAAACTGTACCCAAAATATTATTATCTTACTTACAAAGTAACTGACGCACATGAGTGCCGAGGATGTGGTCCAAAGGTTATGTGGGGAGGTTGAGTCTCCACATGGGTTGTGGTCCAATCTCGGGCAAGACTATGTATGCTTGAGAGTGGTTCCATGCACGACAAGACTATATATGCCTGAGAACTGCTCCATGCACCATTTCTTCAAGTAAAAAAAATGTAACTCATGGAGTTTAAAACATAATACTGCATAATAAAACATAATACTGCATAATAATGAAGATAAACCCCGTCCAATTGATTAGTAATTTTCAAGCCTGATACTCTGCCATTCTGCTTTTCGTGATAGATGAGTCTGCTAAGACATTCCATAACCAGCAGAAAGAGGAGCGGTGAGAGCGGGCAACCTTGCCTGAGCCCCCTTTCAGCATGGAAAAAAGGAGAGGTAGATCAATTAATGAGCAAACTGTATGAAGGGGTTGTTATGCATGCCATTATCCAATTGGTAAATGAGAGGGGGTAGCCCAGGTGAATAAGCAACATTTTGATATAAGTCCAGTCCACCCGATCAAAAGCCTTGGCTAGGTCAATTTTGAGAATGATACCTTTTAGTCAGCGGGCTCGGATGGAATGAATGGCCTCTTGAGCAATGCCAATCGCTTCATGAATCTGTTGATCTTCAAGAAAAGAAAATTGTTCAAGGAGGATACGCTGAGAAAGGATAGGTCTGATACGATTGTCAATAATTTTCGAGATGATCTTATAGAGGCAATTGCAGAGGGAGATGGGTCGGAAATCATCAGAAGAGGCAGGTGAGTCAGTCTTAGGGATGAGGGCTATGAAGGTGGAGTTGATAGCATTGAACAACCTACCAGATGATCGGCATTCCTCCACAACCTGCAGAAGATCCAAGGCCAATAGATCATAAAAAGCCAAATAGAATTCTATAGACCACCCATCGGGTCCCAAGCTTTTATCCTTCTTGAACCACTTTAATACCCCCTCAAGTTCCTCCAGAGTGACAGGTGAGGTCAATATTGGTATTCAACTAAACCTCATAAAAAATGACAATAACATGGAAGGCTCCCACATCGACATTGCAAAGTACAAAGATGACAATGAATACAAATTATACCAAATCGTAAAATTAAAAAAAAATCCCGCCAATCTATAATTAGTATGCACAATGGATAAACATATTGTGTATCCCGACTATTCAACTAAAATAATGTAGTACATTCACCATATTTCCATTATAATACTCACCAATTGCAAATTGAGGGAGCTTTGAAGTTCTGTGCAGAGTTGGAGCAGACCACGGTTGGAGCAATGTGTTGAGGCTATGAAAGTAAATAACTAATCGATTGGATATTTGTTGATGGTGGGAATATATATTAATGTACCTCTCCTCCCCTATTGTCGATTTCAATAAAAAAAATGATTTGTGGGTGTGATTCAGCCTCTAGCAGTCATAAAATCTGTTTGTACATCCCATTCACCCCTTACCAGAGACGAAAATTAAACCCCCGTCCATCCATTTTGCAATACTAGTGTTTAAAAAAGTTAGAGGGAATGGAGCAAAACATACTGAGCAAAGAGAAGGGATTTTCCACAGTGTGGAGGAAAACAATTGCCCTAGGACGCCAAAAAATGTTAAGCAACACTAAAGGGAAATAAGCAGTGAGAATGAGGTATTTCATACTCAATTTATAGATTTGCACATGTTTCAATTGCTTGTTTGAATTTTATTTTTTAGTTTTTGGTTTCAAAATTATAAAAGAAGAAATTAGGGTCTATTTTGTTATTTCTTATTTAAAAATAATTTTTTTATTGTACATATATAGGGACATGACAATGAGAAACTAAAAGGTGAGATGAATTATATATTTGGGCTAGAAGTAGTGAATAAACTAGAAGGTATGGACTTGTCCATGGTTTCCAAATACATGGAAGAACATACTAAAGTCACTGAAATAGACCAACCAAAGCAACCCTGTCAAAGGGAATTGATTGATTCCCCATCAACTCCTGGATCGAGAAAAAGATTTAGGAAAAGATAAATCATAATAACCTCTAAGAAAGTGGAACACAGAACAAAGACGTCGAGTGTCCCACCCACTCCTGGGAAAGAAATTTCTTCCATTGCCATTACAGGTACTTATGCATCTTGCTTTGGTACATAAGAAACTACGTAGAATATGATGTTGTCTCTAGGGAAATCAGAATGACAGATGTCGGGAAAGTTTCCAATTGTAGGTTGAAGGAATCGTGTCTTCAACACTTCAAAGATAATCTACATATTCCATTATTGAAGATACCCATGCACCTTTAAAAGGAAGTCATCCATGACATGCAGACTAAATTTGGGACAGGTTGGTCAGTAAGGCAAGTAAAAAAACAAATGACTCAAAACTGCAAGAGATTCCATTGCAACCAAACGAAAAAGATAAAAATAGATTCCTCCCAAGCTAAGGGCCAAAATAAGGCCAATTGATGTAAGTGTGAAAGTATGGAAAGAACTCGTGAAAGCATATGATAGAGAAGATGCACGAAGGAAGTTCGCCGAGGAGAGCATACAGGTATTTAAATTTGGTCATTAGATTATTTCAAATTCATTAAATTATTTTTATATTTTAATGGTGCATAATTAAATTGAATTAGTGTATTTTTTAGGACAAGACATTGAAGGCTAGGATTTCCAAATATCGTGCCACACATCACATTGTCCAATCAAGTTTAGAAGCCTTAACGTGCAAATTTGTAAGTATATTTAATATCTGAAATTATATATTAATTTTGTACAAAGAAGTAAATTATTGGATATTAATTACTTTAACTTGTCCATCTGCCATGTTTTAACTGGAGCAACAATATGTCCATTATCCATCACAATTGGAATTCAATATGATACAAGAAATAAAGTGGTCTGATTTTTTTATTTGGATGAGAATAAGGCATGATTAGTTGACTTTCAATAACTTACTTGAATATTGTTAAGTTAATATGTCAATTTGAATTTTTTATGTTGAGTTGTTTATTTATTTGTAGCTTGTGTTCTTTTGTGCTTCCATTGGTCATAACACCCTTATAAATCACCAACCTTTCACTATGATGAAACCCTTTGAAATCAATATCCAATCATGGATTTATCAAGTCCTTTTCCAAAAACTCTAATCCAAAGGAGGGATGCAACACCATGTAATACATAACTCATAGACAACAAAATAGATTACATGGGACTGATTATAGATGCTTCGGTTGAGCGAACATTATATGGGATTGATTATGGACCCAATCTACATGTGTTGAGGAGCATGGGGTGATTGTCTTGGAAAGAAAGAAGCCTTCTTATGAAGAGCACCTGACACTTGCAATCCATGCTTATAGAGTGCACCACTTGAGGATTGGTCTCTTGACATGTATACCTTAGAGAGAGAGAGCACTTCACTTGGAGACCTTATCTTATGCATTAAATTAAATTGCTTGTGTAATTAATCCAATTTACCAATGTTGGCTTCCCTCACCTACTCTGTATAGAGGGAAGAGAATGTATTTGTTTATACTATACTCATTATTCCATCTATATAATTGTCATGGAGAGTTCTTTGTGCTTGTGTGATGCAATAGAGTAAGATCTAGAGTTTGTGACATAAACCATAGAGAAAAATGAAGATGAATGCTAGCACTAGGGATGATCATGAGTCTTAGCACTTGACTTAGCAATTATTTTCCATATGGTAGGATGAAGGGTGTATTAAGGTCTAAAACATTTGTTTCGTAGCGATATATATATATATATAAACTCTTCATCCTACCATATGGAGAGTTCTTTGTGCTTGTGTGATGCAATAGAGGAAGATTTAGAGTTTGTGACATAAACCCTAGAGAAAAATGAAGATGAATGCTAACACTAGGGATGATCATGAGTTTTAGCACTTGTGTTAGCAATTATTTTCCATATGGTAGAATGAAGGGTGTATTAAGGTCTAAAACATTTGTTTTGTAGCGATATATATATATATATATAT